>VXAX01007762.1:244624-311256 GCA_013399835.1 Leptocoma aspasia | reverse complement strand
CGGGGCCGAGCGGAGGGGCGGCCCCGTGCCGCTGCCCCGGGGGTTACGGCGGCGGTGCGGGGCTGGGTAGGCTCCGGGCGCAGACGGCCCCACGCGGAAGGGTTCTTCCGACCTGTGCCCCTCTCGGAGCGCGGCCGGGGAAGCTCTCTCCCAGCCCCGCTGAGAGGCACTATCACTGCGTGCCCCACCGGGCCGGTCAGCAGGACGCGGCCGAGTGCACGTCCTCGGTGGCGGGGCCGCCACAGGGCTCCTCCTGTCCGGGACCAGACGTGGTGGCGGGGCCGGCTCTAGTGGAAGAGTAAACATGGGGGATGGGTTAGGGCTGCCCGCGGCCAGGGCTGCGGTCGCGTTGCACTCTGTGATGCACTAAGTCGGGAATCGCTGTGAAGGGAGACTGCGTTCTGCCACACAGCAGTTGTCTGTCAGCCTGATTGCCCAAAACTAGGTGGCCCGGGCCTCCAATCTCTGAGGGAGCCCGTCGGTTTTCAGAAAGCAAGTATTTTCATCTGTGTCCACTCACCAACAAGAGATTGGTCTGTCCTGTGTCCTGTGTTTGACAGAGGAAAATGCCTACCACAACCAGCCCAGCCCTGTTGCTGTGTGTGGTTCTCACTGCATGGGATTAACAAAGTAATAATGTTTTTATTAAATATACTTTTAAATAACATGTAACTGACATTTCCGTCCACAAGAACTGATTGTATTGGCGGTGTAACTCATGACTTTGCCTTTGTTTCTGTTCATACAAATGTTTCCCGTGTGATTAGGTCTGGCCCTTGCTGGAGGTTATTTTTAGGATGATTTCGTTCTCTTTATTGAAGTGTGCTCTAGACTTCTGTAACTTTTGGTGCACAAGGCCAGCACTACAGGCAGTGTATGAGCCAGGTAGTTTGAAACCTGTTGACCCAGTCAGCTGCACGCTGGCATGACGTAGCTGTAACCTTAGTTTCAAAATCTGAGTGGGAAGCCAAGGAGGTGTAAGATCCAAATGCAGTGCTTGAACTGCTGGTTTTGACATTACATTTAAAATACCATTCTAATGGTTGCCTCTCATTTTGGCCGGAGATGAATCCCTGAGGCCTACAATATATCAGATGCTTGGGATTGCTGGAGATGAGGAGCATTTGTTCTTAGCTTCTTGTATGGGTGACGAAGCAGAAATTCATATGGATAAATGCTGCCCTTTGATTTTGCATTGAATGTCTGACTGCTCTCTGAGGTGGAGGCTGCAAGGAAGATCTGTGCAGCTGGTGTGTACACAGTGAAACCAACAGCTGTGCCTTGAGGTTGTGTCTTTCAAGGAGATGCTATATTGGGTGTCGTTCGCTGATTTCTTATCCTTACCCTCCTCCTCTAAGGAGGAAAATACGTGCAAGATCAGCCAGGTGGTGTTTTCTGGAGAAGTGAGCGTTACAAGCACATCTGTGCCTTTAGCAAGGCTCTGGCCAGAGCTTGACAGCTGTTTGTGATGTCTAGGATGCTTCTCCCTCCTGTCTGCATTTGGAGGTTGCCATGAGGTGGTGGCACCCTCGTTAGTGACCCAACAGGCTGGAGGAGCTGCCACAGAGTCTGCAAGCCTTGCTGAGATAGTCTGGAACAGGTGCCATGGCAGTAACTTGCTTTCCTTGGATCTGCAGCAGCTTGAGCAGGGCAGGCATGTACCACAGACACGTAACCATGTCTTACACTGTGGTGTAACCCTGGACAGCAAGGAGATTTCTCCAAGATCAGGTTACTAGCCACCCTTTCTGTACACAGCAAATGCCTTGCAGAGATCTGCATTGCTGCAGCAGCTGTACTTCAGCAGCATGAGTGGCTGTCCCAATACCTGCTGCCTCATTCCAGGATTAATTGCAGCATTAGCTCTATTGCTCTGACAGCAGTTTGTGCTGCCTTCTGCCTGTTACAGGCATGTTGAAGTAGGGGAAAACAGTGGTCTTGGCTGAGGTGCAGATCAGGCCTGTATGACTCTGTTGCATCAATGCTCTCCCTGTTCTTCCCTCCTTTCCTTCTGCCACCATCAGCCTCCCTTACTGCATCACAGCTCTAGCATAATGTGAGACACCCCATCAGCAGCACTGCGTTTTTAGAAGCGATACTAGTTTTGGGAGCCTTTTCTAACGTATTGGAAGGTCAGAGATGGCAACTGTCACTTTCCTGAAAAGCAATCAAGTTTGCTGTACAGAAGATGGTCCAAGCAGCACTGCAGGGTGTGGTGGGAGAGGGGCCTCTTGTCCCATGAGCAGGCAGAGGCACTGGGTTTTAGGAGAGTGCAAGCTCTGCAGAAGCACACAGAACAGCTCTGGGGAGCTCTGGGTGTGGATATTGTACAACTGACAGTATGTGTACTGTACTGACTTTTATATTTTCACTTGTATTCCTAAGTGCTTTTTCAGTAAATCTGCAGATCCAGATTCAGGAGATGGAAATTCTTCCCAGAGTGTATTTTTCTTCCTGGTTCTGCCTTCTGCACACGTTTAAAATAGTCCATGTAAACCAGTGTAAATTTTCTTCTTCCAACTTTCAGATTTAGGCCTGGAGACAGAATTTAGTGCCTGGTGCATGATCTTATTGCAATAAAAATTGGAGAGCTGGACTGCCCAGCAGCTGAGTGTAGAGAGCCCTGAGTGTTTGCCTTAGTTTGTGAGGATGTCTGTGTTGATTCACCCAAGCTCCACTGAACTACATTCCTAACTTGTGACTGATGGCAGTGTTGTTGGCAGGTTTTCAGGTTGTTAGTCTCTTCTGACTAGAGAAGGTCTTGCTTGCAACCCTGAAATTTCATGTCTTGAACATCTGTTATTAATTGACTATATTTTTACCTGATGTTGGATGGCTACTCTTGTAGCCAGTGTGATGAAATAGTAACTACTCCAAACTTCCTGCTGTGAAGTTTCAGTAGGTAGTGGCGCTGCCTGCAGAGCTAGTAAAACATGACAGGTGTCATACGTGGGGAGATGCACCTGGGTATGAGAGTGTTTTAGACAAGGTACAACTTTTGAAAGGTGCAGGTGGTGCTCTATTGGAAGTTACAGTAACAGGGGAGTTATGGTTTTCTGTTGTCTTGGACCTAATATTTATTTTAATTTTTTTTTTCTAAAGCAAAAGCTGGCAGGCTGACAAACAGGCAGCTTACAGGACGGACTCTCTGGCTACTGACCATTTAGCTGGTAAGTTCTTATATTAGGAGAACCAAAGATCTTGCTGTTGCTGAGCTTGCTAGTCAGAGTGGCTTTCTGAGTGTCTCCCTAAGTTAGGCACCTAAATAAATTTCTCATGAAGAGGCAACAGCTTCCTGGGTTCTTTCTTTTTTATCTCTAGGGATACACAATGGTCTTCGACTAACTGTCCAGACATTCACATGCTCATGTAAAAATTGCACACCATTAATAATTAATAGATTAATGAGACTGTACTTTAGATTAATTAGAGTATGCTTTAAAAATTAGTGGTGTCCCCCTTTCCGGTGACCTTCTTAGGTTACACATCCTCTGCCTTCTTAGGGAGGAGTTTTGGTGACCACTGTGTAGAGAGGAAATACCCCTGTAAGTTCCTGTCTGTTTCAAGAAGGAAATTGGGCAGCCAATGAGCCCTGTGGATGCTTTTCAAGAGGATGATTGGAAGGGTGCTCAGTAACATATACTTTGTCTTCCTGGACTGACTTTGTGCAACCTGAGTGGTGTTGGTAATTCTGTTGCCACTTCCATCTCTCCCAGTGGCATACCCGGATTGTGTGTGGGTGGGAAGTCGACAATGAGCTCTGTGGCAGTTTTGACCCAGGAGAGCTTTGCTGAACACCGCAGCGGCCTGGCCCAGCAGCAAGTGAAAGGTGAGTTCCTGTGATGTGCCTCTAGGTCCAGACTGCACAGACCTCTTATCCAACCTCACTCCATGTGTGTGCTTCCCTAAAAGTGTGCATTTTCCTTTCCTAAATTAGTGTTTTGCTAGACCAGCTTTCCACCCCCAGCAGGGCAGTGGTGGTGCTGCACAATGCAGGGCTGAGGAGATGGGCCTGAACACTTCAGAGAGTTCTGGCTAGCAGGCTCTCAGCCCTGGGATGGGGCACATGCAAGAGTGGGGCACTGAGCTACATGAGAGCCTTGTGGGTCAGTATGCTGGGCTGTCATTTCCACCATTTGCTCAGCCAGGTGCTGGGGGTGGTCACTAACCATATGAACTGACTCAGTGGTGGGTTTTGGCATCCATCCCCAGCTGTGAACTGCCCCATTTGGTATGGCCCAGTGCACAAGTGAGTCGAACATAATGTACAGGCATACAGGCTTTCCCTAGACTTTGCCCTAACTGTAGTCCTTCTCTGCGTTTTTCCTGGGCTTATGTTTGTCTTATCCCCTTCTGACCTGCACCGTTTGGTCCTTTCAGTTCTTTCTGCTCAGCCTGTTTTCCCCTAATTGAACCCCTCATGACAAAGCAGGCAATAAGGTGCTGTTTGCTGCCACCGTTCACTTGCGTGTTCACTCCCTGCACCCACTGTGCCAGCTCAGACAAGGCTGGTGCTTTGTGGCATCCACTGCAGTCTGTGCTATGCTGATGTCAGTCATGCTCCAGACTTGGCAGCCCCATAGGCATAGTTGTAATAGGATTAATAGCAGGGCACAAGCCATTTGGTCTCCCTTGTTAGTGGTGCCTAATTACAATTGCACTGCCTGTGAACAGGGGCATTTCTGCAACGAAAGTGACTCATTTGCCCTATTTGCTTTACCCCAGTTACAGCTTTAAACTCTGAAGAAGAGAATGATCCTCCAACCTACAAGGAAGCCTTCCCTCCACTCCCTGAGAAAGCACCATGTTTGGAAGCTGCCCAGGAACCTGCTGGTCCCTGGAGCAAAATTCGACCAATAAAAGCTTCTGTCATCACTCAGGTTGGTGGGAGTGGATGTCTTACCTCCTGTCTTTTCCCCACTCCCCAAAGTAGGTAAGTAGGTGAAGTGAAGCATTCCCTGGAGTATGAAATCCTTGGTATGTTAGCCTCTTTGTTGTATTTTACCCTGGTACTGCAGCTGAGAGCTAAGGCTGCTCTGGAGGGGAGGGATGTGTTGGAAAACTGTCCAGAAGGAGCTCTGCATCCCTGTTCCACAAATAGCTGAAGCAGGCCCTAAGGGAGAATTGCAGAATTCCTGTAGTGAGTGCTAATCCCCCTTTAGGAAGAGTCCTAGTGTGGGGCAGACTGGCTGCTGCAGTGCTCCTGCACTTCCTTGGGCACAGCTGGTTGACATGCTGCACAAACCTGGGAGGTCAGCTTGCCACTGAAGTCCTGTATGGCCACGAGAGAGGAACTGTCAGGCAAAAGCACACTGACAGCTTGCTGTGCTCTTCTGTGTGTCTGTGGCTGAGCAGGTGTTTCATGTGCCGCTGGAGGAGAGGAAATACAAGGACATGAATCAGTTTGGAGAAGGCGAGCAGGCCAAGATCTGCCTTGACATCATGCAGAAGACAGGAGCTCACCTGGAGCTGTCTCTGGCAAAGGACCAGGGCCTTTCCATCATGGTCTCTGGCAAGCTGGAAGCAGTCATGAAGGCTCGGAAGGAAATTGTTGCTCGACTGCAGACTCAGGTGAGTGTAGCTAACTGTTTCTCACTTGATCCTTGCTCTTCCCCAAGACTCCTGAATGCTTTGAGACCCTTGGGTGTGTGTGCTTATAAGCCAATGAGGTGTTATTAGATGACTAATTCAGCTTTGCCATATATTTTCAAAGCATACAGTTGGCAATTTGGAATGGAAATCAGGCTTAAAATAGGGTTCAAAGCTAATTACAGGCCATGATGTTGCATGAAGGGTGGAGTCTTCAATCCGTCAGTTTGTGCTGAGGTGCTGGTGCTGGCAGGGTATAGGCCCCTCACACAAAATTCATAGTGTGTGAGAACAGAATGGTGCTTTCTCTGAAGTCCTTCAGAGAAGAATGTGGAGGGACGGGAGAAAGAAAAGTAGAGAAGAGGGAGTTCTGCCAAATGCTGGAAGTTTCTGATCGGGGTTCTGAGTTGTGTAACTTGAGCCCCATTGGTAAGTAATTGCAGACTCCTTGTTTCAGCTGCTTCTCCTTTCAGTCATCTGCATTTTGATTTTGTACCTTCAGGTTCTTGAGTTCATTATCAAAATGGTAGTTCTCATTAAGATCCATCACAGCCAGGAGTCATGGTGTGTTTTAAAGTGTAATGTCCAAGGTAGATAATGCAGTAGTTAATACCATGTCTGCTCAGTGCTGTTCAGTCCATGTGTCATACCCAGAGGGATGAAAAAGGGACAAACTCTACATAATGTGCATCTGAAAAAATAGCTTAGGTTGTACTACCACAGATCCATGCCCCACTGTCCTCAAATATCCCTCCTACTTGGCCCCAGGTCTGAAAGGTGTGTCTGTATTGCAACTTCTCCTAGGCTTGGCTGGCATCAGTATGTGGACAGGAAGTTGAAGAGTCACACCAAGCGATCTGGTTTTGATTTGATTTATTTCTTTTTCCATTGTAGCTTGAATTGTAAGTGCCTAGTTAGTTAGCAGTTACATATTCACTGGGATCAAGAGCACAGTAGCAATCCTAAGCTCTCAGATCAGTAAAAACTCATTGAGAAGGGAAGAAGTCAGGAATCCCTGTTACAAGCCAGCCCTTTAATGCTAGATTGAGAAAAGTTCTGGAGACCCCTCTTTTTCAAGAGAAGCCATCTAGAAGCAGTCCCTGAGCCAGCGTGTGCTGCTTTGAAGACACCTTAGCACTCAGTAATGGTAAGCATAGTTGAGTTCTCTGCCTGCTGGAATAAGTTTCTGGTGTTGAATTTCAGTTTCCTAGGAGTCAGACTGTGTCTTCTTCTCTGTAGCCTTGGCAGCAGATATCAGAGTTCAGATAAACTCTACCCCAGAGCCGTCACCCCGGTTGCTCTCTGATGCTGAGAGACTGTGAGACAGTGGAGCATAGACACTTTCTCATCTGTGCCTGAAGGCCTTTGATTATTCAGAGTACTGCTCCTGGGAAAACAGAAGGCTTTTTAGGGAATAGTGTGGTTTAGACTCCTGGAATACAGGCACTTTAGATCAACTCCTCTGGCATAGTATTAGTCTTGTGCTAGATGCGTGTGCTGGAAGGCATTGTGTTTACTCCTCAGTTGTAGCACTAAGGAGCCTCTGAAGAGCTTTCCCTGTACAGGCAGGGGCTCTCATAGATGCTTGGCCTTTGTATTGCAGGCTTCAGCAACAGTTGCCATCCCCAAGGAGCACCACCGTTTTGTCATTGGAAAGAATGGTGAGAAGCTGCAGGACCTGGAGCTCAAAACTGCAACCAAGATCCAGATCCCCCGCCCAGATGACCCCAGCAACCAGATCAAGATCACTGGCACTAAAGAAGGGATTGAAAAGGCCCGACATGAGATCTTGCTTATCTCTGCTGAGCAGGTACTTCAGTCTTGTGATCTCTCTCATGTCATTATCTGAACAGCCATTTTGGTTCTCCATGGTATATTGGATGTTTATAGCCACAGCCACTGTTAGTCTGAACAGAGATTATACTATTCCACTGGCTGTTTGAGCACTGCTTCCGGGTTCTGCACCTTCTGGTTCTCCCTTTTGTCCATCTCCAAAGTCAGATAAGCACTTTTCATATTTTGAAGTGAACCATATTAGATGCCAGCTGAGATAAGACAGGAGATTAGAGGTGAATATCATAAACTGGGTACAGCAGTATTTGTAGATGGAAAGGGATGGAACCTGCAAACTGGAAAGGCTGCTTCGGCTAGTGTCAAGCAAGACAGCACTGGGAATTCAGCTGTATGTGGCAGAGATGGTAATATCAACAGCAGTTTCCACTGAGGACTGTTCTGGATTCTTCTAGGATAAGCGTGCTGTGGAGCGGCTGGATGTGGAGAAAGTGTACCATCCCTTCATTGCTGGCCCTTACAACAAGCTGGTGAGTGAGCTCATGCAGGAGACAGGGACACGCATCAACATTCCTCCGCCCAGCGTTAACAAGACAGAGATAGTCTTCACAGGGGAAAAGGAGCAGCTGGCCCAGGCTGTGGCTCGTGTTAAGAAGATCTATGAGGAGAAGGTATGGATGGTCCCTAGAGTTTCCCATCTTCCCTCCACCTGCTCACAGCCTCTCTTCCCTTCTTGTTCTACTTTTGTGCATCCCTCAGTTGCATACTCCTCGTGTCAGCTCTTGCTCAGCAGCCCTTGCAGTACATGGACCTGTGTCTTACCATTTCCTTGCTCAGCAGAGTGGGACTTGGGGTGATTCTGCTGGGGAGGTGAAAGATCTCCTGCTTTTTTGTAATTAGCAGACCACAAAGAGCTCTCTGGGTGTGTGTTTTTACAGGTGCTGCAAAGGAAGGAGGGAAGTGTGAAGGCTACAGTGTGGCCAACTGACAGTATCAAAATTGTTACATGAGTAGAAGTTGCTGAAAAGTAAATTTCACTTCAGTTTATTTTCCATTGCTAGCGTCACTGTGAATATCCTTGTTGTGGGTTGTTGTTCTGTTTTTCCTCATGGTTACGTCTGCATTTGTACCAGTCTGAATTTCAACACAGATAATTGGCTTATAGCGTGGTGTTGCATTGCAGCACTGCCTGGGGACAGCTGGGCATTGTGCAAGGGCAGGAGTGTGTATGTGGTCTCTTCCATCTAGTGTCCCAGGGAGCTTAAACACAAGTTTTGTATTTCACCTGTAAGTTTTTGAGAACAAGGCTTTCTGTAGGCAGGTCCCAAAGATGCTAGGGTACTGCAGAACTCCTGTGCTCACCTTTGTTTGATCTTTCCTGGGTGCTGAGCTTCACTGCATCTTGTGTCTCTTCCTTTCACTCTGTCCTTCCCTGCTCCCTTGTGATTGATGCTCCAGTGCCTCTGCTCCTACAGAAAAAGAAGACTACTACCATCGCTGTGGAGGTGAAGAAGTCCCAGCACAAGTATGTCATCGGCCCCAAGGGTAATTCCCTGCAGGAGATCTTGGAGAAAACTGGAGTCTCTGTCGAGATCCCACCCACTGACAGTAGCTCGGAGACGGTGATACTGCGAGGCGAGCCTGAAAAGCTTGGGCAAGCATTGACTGAAGTCTATGCAAAGGTATTGACCAGATGGGGCAGGCTCCTTTGAAAGCCCCACAAAGATACATCCCTGGGCACTGACAGATGGAGGGGGTGGTCTCTGTCAGGCTGCCAGAGATGCAGCTTAGAACTCAATAACGAGGGTGCAGCATGGGAATTGGAAGTGAATTTTTGTGAAGGCCTCTTCCTGTCTGTCCATCAAACAGCTTCTCTGTCTCTCAGGCCAACAGTTTTACCGTCTCCTCGGTCTCAGCCCCCTCTTGGCTTCATCGTTTCATCATTGGAAAGAAAGGACAAAACCTGGCCAAAATAACTCAGCAGATGCCAAAGGTATGGATGAACTATTAGCTTAGCACCAGCTGAAATAGAATGTGGTTTAATCCAGCTCACTCTTTGTAAAAAGAGAAATGTATTCTAGCATGGATAAAACCAGGGAGGAAATGACACAGATCTTACAATATTCAGAGGAACTAGGAAATTCTACTGCCTTGGACACTTCCCATCCTATGTTACTTTCAAGCATTGAGTCCTTCAAGGGAAGCTTTATGTGCTAGTGTTTGGAGAATTGATGTAATAGGAGACCTGGAAATGCTGAGCTCAATGAGGCTTCTCCCACGTGAGTTAGATGGTATCTGGAGAAAGGCTAGGTGAGGAACTTCTCCAAAGCCCTTGTAGACTCCAGGACAGCACCAAAACCTTACACTCTAGACACTGATATGGCCAAAATTGTAGGTTGCCTACTTCTGAAATCATGTGTACCCTTAGTGGTAGGGATTGATGGTGTAGAGCTGACTGACAGCATTGACCTGGCTTGTGTCTTGGAGAATTCTTACTGGTTTCCTTGCCTTGTGTCTCAAGGTTCACATCGAATTCACTGAAGGAGAAGACAAAATCACTTTGGAAGGACCTACAGAAGATGTGAATGTGGCTCAGGAACAGATTGAAGTCATGGTCAAGGATCTGGTAAGTGGGTGGTACTAGTTCTAGTATATAAGAAGAAAGTAGGGAAAGGTGGGGAAACAGAACAAAGATGTAGTTCATATCTGTGGGTATGTTCATAGGCTTAACAGAACTTGCAAAAGGCAAGTTGTGTGGCAGGTGAACAAAAACCTTGGTTATGAAGCTTTTAAAAAAATCAGGAGCGCATCTTTAGTCTTTTGATGCAGAGAAGGAAAGATTCTCTTTCAGTCACAGCTGGAGAGGCATTTAAGTCCCTTTAAATGTTTCACAAGCATGGTGGTCTCAGCTCAAAGCAGAGGAGTGTTCTGCTCTGCTCACTAGCAGGAGGAGTGCTTGTAGCTGGCAGCTGGAGTCAGTGCCTGCACTGGCAGTGGGCACAGGCAGCAGCAGAGGATGCCTGCCCTGCCTAACCCTGTACAATTCTTTGTAGATCAACCGGATGGATTATGCAGAAATCAATGTTGACCACAAATTCCACCGACACCTCATTGGCAAGAACGGAGCTAACAGTAAGTGAGGTGCCTTCCTTATCCTTCCTGTGCTCAGGCTCTCTGATTAGTCAATCATATCATGGCTCTGCAGCTCAACCAGGGTGCTGCCTCCATTACATTGCCTCTGCCCTTCTGGAGTGAAGTTGGCACAAGAAGATAAATGGGCAGTGAGGCCTTGGGATGGCTTTAATGTCTTGGAAAGTTGAACAGATTACTTTGCTGTGTCCTGGCAGAATTTTTGTGTTTTAGGGAGGTTGGAGAGTTGTCTTTTTTCTTTTTTTTCAAGTTGGTCTATGTGAATTTCATTTTAGAACTCAATTGGGTGGTTGTGGAAATCCGCATGGTGAGTTTATCCCCAAGAAAAGAATTTGGGATTAGAAATTAATATCTTCTAGTCTAAATATGGTGCTGTCTGGGGAAGAAACAGTTGCTTCACTCTGGCAAGTGAACTATTGCCTCTAGATGCCATAGTATTTAATTGTACAGATTCCTGTGTGGCATGGATCTGCTCTTGCTGAGCCCTAGGGTGAAGAGTCACTTTCTCCTGATTCAGCTCCACCCCTCTGGCCTTTCCTCAGAGGCTGATGTCCTTCTTCAAGCCTCTAGTCAAAGTGTCTTTGCTTCCAAATCTTGCCCTAGCAGAGTGTGTCACCACAGCTCTTGCCTTGCAGTTAACAGGATTAAGGACCTCTACAAGGTGTCTGTGCGCATTCCCCCGGACAATGAGAAGAGCAACCTGATCAGAATTGAAGGAGACCCACAGGGGGTCCAACAGGCCAAGAAAGAGCTGCTGGAACTCGCTTCCCGTATGGTTAGTGGGATGTGATGCCTGGGAGGCCACAGAGTTTGAGCTCTTGTGTTCCCTAGTAACCTTCTGGTAGAGGTGTGTGCCCTTTGCCCACTGAGCACTTGGATCTAATGATGAGTGCAAGTTCCTCTATTCCCTTGGATCCCCTTCTCTGTCAACCTAGAGTGAATTATATCTGGAGGAAAAACATTGATGGCAAGTAAGCTGTCGGGCAGCAAACTGGTAATTACAATTATGTGGCTCTCCTGCTGAACACTCCCTGTAAACTCTGCTCTCCACAGGAAAATGAACGCACCAAGGACCTAATCATTGAGCAGAAATTCCACCGGACCATCATTGGGCAGAAGGGCGAGCGGATTCGGGAAATCCGGGAGAAATTCCCAGAGGTAAGGCTTTCTAGGAGATGAGGGATTCAGAGGGCATATTTCCTACATTGGTAATAGATACATGGTCAGTAAAGTCATAAATGTAGTGTCTCTGTGAGTATGAGAAGTATCTAACTGATACGTGTCTGCTCATACATCTAATGCATGTAAGAAGATGATGCTTCTGGCCACAGACTGCTGACATGGTTACCTGCTTCCAAATGGGATATGAGATGTGCAGGATCTCCCCAACCTTTGCACATGTCTGACATGACAATCCTTGTATCTGTTTGAGTGGACCCTAAGTGACTGTTTTCTGCAGGTTATCATCAACTTCCCAGACCCTGCACACAAGAGTGACATTGTCCAACTCAGAGGTCCCAAAAACGAGGTGGAGAAGTGCACCAAGTACATGCAGAAGATGGTGGCAGACCTGGTAAGGGAGACTTCTATCTGCTATACTCTCTCTTCAATGCCTGGATAACCCTGGAATACAGTAGAGCTGTAGTAGCTTGGCTAGGGCTGACACACCTCAAGATGGGGGAACTGTGGGCATGGTTCTATGTGTATGGGGGCAGGCAAGTAATACCCTTATTTAAGGGCTATAGGAGAGGGTACATGTCTTTACTTATTCTTGAAAATGTCCCATATGGAGTATTGCTTAGGTCTAAGCCTGTTTTCAGAAGCTTGTTTATCAAGTTCTTGGGATGGGGCCTCACTTGCCAGGGTGGTGTAATCTTCAGTTCTCCCTTCCTTTCTCTTAGGTTGAAAACAGCTTTTCTATTTCTGTTCCGATCTTCAAACAATTCCACAAGAACATCATAGGGAAAGGAGGTGCCAACATCAAGAAGGTGAGATATCTTTCCTGTCTTCGCTGCTCACTATGGTGACTGCCTGCAGCGAAATCTCATTCACTGGTCTCTCCTGCTCATTGGTAATGTAAAATTAAACCTCCAAGGCCTTTTTTTCTGACATGGGACACCTCTCAAATGATTTTGCTGGGATTTTTTTTTTCTTGTGGCAGATCCGTGAAGAAAGCAACACCAAAATAGATCTCCCAGCTGAGAACAGCAACTCAGAGACAATTGTTATCACGGGCAAAAGAGCAAACTGTGAGGCTGCTCGCCACAGAATTTTGGCTATCCAAAAGGAACTGGTAAGTGAAACAACTGGCCTGTGGCAGATTAAGGAGTTGAAAACATAAATATAGGAGTTACAGGAGGTATAAATATAGGAGTGCTTGTAGTGGGGCGTGGCAGGGGGGAGACAAATACGGATGTCAATCTGTTCTTGACTCTTCCAACTGAAGTTTGTGGCCACTCATGTGTTAAGAGTAGCCAGTCCCAATTCCCTCTGGTCAGGCATTTCTCACGCTCAGCTCTGCTAAGCTCCTGGCAGTGTGGGAGTTAGGGGGCAGGCAGAGTCTATGCAAACACATTGCTATAGCTTGACTAACATCCCATACTGTCCCTGCTTAGGCCAACATTACAGAGGTGGAGGTCTCTATTCCTTCCAAACTCCACAATTCCCTCATTGGCGCCAAAGGCCGCTTCATCCGCTCCATCATGGAGGAATGTGGTGGAGTCCACATCCACTTCCCCACAGAGGGCTCTGGCAGTGACACTGTGACCATCAGGGGCCCAGCCCAGGATGTGGAGAAAGCCAAGAAACAGCTGCTACATCTGGCAGAGGAGAAGGTGAGCCTTGCCTTACAGGGGAGGGAGCAGGTTGGTTTGACCAGCTGTTTCTTTTTGGATGTTGATGTGATTCCCTCTGTCTGCATGGAAGCCTTTGGCATCTATTGAACAAATCCTCTTTTGAGGCATTTGAGTACAGTTTGGATGATTAAAAGAAAGCTGTACTTCTATCCTTGTGACAATGAGTTGTTCTCTCATGGGCAGAAGAACTGTCTGTAATGCATCTCTGGCCAGATTGATGATCTACTCAGAGTTAAGGCTCCCTTTTTCAGTGGTTTGAATGTTCTTGGGTATCCACACTTCTCTGAAACACTTTTCTCTGTAGATTTCCTTCACTTTTTTCTTGATCTCTGCATTTCAGCTCCAGTTCTTCCATTTCACTGCATATATTCAGATTTGAGAGCTTTTGGTTACAAGACCAAACTCTGAGTTGTGGCTGACTGACTGGTCATTTTAATAGCAAGCTTTCTAGGGTCATCACGTGAACATGTTCTCCCTGGGAATTGGTTGGTTGCTTCTGGGAGCCTGGCTTGCAGTAGTCAGTTAGCAAATGATTGTGTTGCCTTTTGTGTGGGTCAGACCCTTCTCCTAGGGAAGTCTCTGCTCATATTCTCATTGGTCATGCTGAGTGTACAGTTAGTATTTTGGCCCTGAGAACATCTTTAGGGTAGTGTTTTTAATTTAAGACATTGTATACCTTTTTTACTTCTAATGGTGCACTGCATTTACCTTGCTTTTGCAGCACTCTGCATGTGGGTGCAGGTAATATATCTACATGCTGACTGTTGGTGCTGATGGATATTTTCTGTATATTGACATGTTCCATGGGTCTCTGGCTCCTTTCAGCAAACAAAGAGTTATACTGTGGATCTCCGTGCAAAGCCAGAGTACCACAAATTCCTTATTGGTAAGGGTGGTGGCAACATCCGTAAGGTGCGAGACAACACGGGGGCCCGCATCATTTTCCCCACCTCTGAGGACAAAGATCAGGAACTAATCACTATCATGGGAACAGAGGAGGCTGTCAAAGAGGCACAGAAGGAGCTGGAGGCCCTCATCAAGAACTTGGTATGAACTTCTACTTTCTTGCCTCTCACTGTTGGAAGGTGTAATGAGTCAGCATGAAGGACCTGCTTGTCCTAAAACCATTTGCTGCCCTTCGTGGGAGCTCAGGAAGATCCTTCCTTACCTTGGAGTGAGGTTGTAAGCTGATTGCTGCTGAGTGCAGCCGACTTGTGCCTATCACCAGGACAGGTGGGGGTTGACTGGCTGTTGTGTGTTGGCAGGATAACGTGGTTGAAGACTCCATGGTGGTTGACCCCAAGCACCACCGCCACTTTGTCATCCGTCGAGGACAAGTTCTCCGTGAGATTGCAGATGAATACGGTGGTGTGATGGTCAGCTTCCCGCGCTCCGGCACCCAGAGCGATAAAGTCACCCTCAAGGGAGCCAAGGACTGTGTGGAGGCAGCCAAGAAACGCATCCAGGAGATCATCGAGGACCTGGTATGTTGTAGAAAACTGTTTCTTCTGTACGCTGTTCCTTCAGCAGTGTCCTACTTGAACCTGCTGTATGACCAAGCTTTATGTGAACAAATCCCATGGTAGTTCTTGGATTTGAACCTCTGCTGTCAATATACAGGGTCTGCAGACTTTAGATCCTGGCCTGGGGGTAGCAGCTGGCTCCAAAATGGCAATGCTATATGAATGAATTTCCTCCTCTGACAATCTTCTTGGTTTTTAGGGGTGGAAGTAGGAGACCACTCCTTGATGTGCATTTAGACGTTAAAAGATTGGAGCCTTCTTGTGCCTCTCCATGTCTGGCCTTGGGCAGCTTGGGTTGCTTTCAGGGGTTTCCTGCACTGTTAGTGTTGGCTTTTGGAAGCAGTCAAGTGTCAAACCTGTTCTTTTCCCTTCTATTTTTTTTTTCATCTAATGGTTCCTCCTCTTCAGGGTATTAAAGAGTTTGAGCTTTGCTCTTGGAAGCCTTTAATATCCTGAGTTGAAGGCAATCTTCTTTAAATCCTTTGCTCTTCTCAGAGAGGAAAGATTCTAGGAAATTTTCAGTTCTTCCCCTGTCAGCCATTGTTATCTTTTCTGACTCCTCTCTGTGTCCATTTTGGATTTCACCATGCACAAACGTCCTGTTTTCTGGTGTGAAAGAGGCAGCATCACAATAGAACAACTCTGCTTTCCCACAGGAAGCTCAAGTGACAATCGAATGCACCATTCCACAAAAGTTCCACCGCTCCATTATGGGCCCCAAAGGATCCCGGATCCAGCAGATCACCCGGGACTACGGCGTCCAGATCAAATTCCCTGACAGGGAGGAAAACCCAGGTACACCTGTTGGATCCATGTTTGGATGGTAGTTGGGATGATAATTAGCCTACACTTTGTACTAGTGGGGCATGTTCTACTTAAAATTTATGGAGAGAACTGATCCCTGGTGTTCCTGCAGTGTCCTTGAATCTGGGCTTAGCATCAACCTTGTCCTCTTGGGAAGGGGACAGTTTCAGGAGGTCAAACTGCAGACCTGGGTGTTGTGAACATGTTGTCACTGCAGAGTACAGGGAGAGCAAGGACTTACCCTGATAAAAAAAGCTCT
The DNA here is from genome assembly GCA_013399835.1 of Leptocoma aspasia. NCBI lineage: Eukaryota > Metazoa > Chordata > Aves > Passeriformes > Nectariniidae > Leptocoma > Leptocoma aspasia. Next base: position 295,285 of record VXAX01007762.1, on the reverse strand, counting down.
ATGGGCTTAGTGAGGTCTTCCTGAGCTCTCACTGGTGGCTGAGCCTTAGGATCTGGAGGAGGGAGATGATGAGCGAGAAGGGGGCTCTGTGCATTGAACATGAGACTTTCCATGTTTGCAGCCCCTGTTGTGGAGCCAGCTGTGCAGGAGAATGGTGAGGAAGGTGGGGAAGGCAAGGAAGGGAAGGACACAGATCCCAGCTCTCCGAAGAAGTGCGATATCATCATCATCTCTGGCCGCAGGGAGAAGTGTGAGGCAGCAAAGGAGGCGCTGCAGGTGTGTGGCTTTCTCAGCTCCTTACCCTGTTAAGGTCATGATGCTTGGATGTAATTTCTGGTGGTGGTAGTAAAAGCTGCTCAGTCCAGGTGCAATGCAAGTGGTCAGTGATGTTGGCTGTAGAGGGGGTCTGCACTGCTCAAGGGAAGCCCCTCTGCTCTGTGACTTAGCCTGGCAGCTTGAATCATAGTGCCTGACTTCGTAATTACTAGTGCTTGTAAGCAGCCCCAATAGCTGTAAAAGCATGACATGATTGTTTTATGGAGCACAGCTGGGAAGAGGAGGAGTCTGGTTGAGGCTGAGTCATTCCAGGTTCAGCAGACCTTGCCATGCTTCTGTAGTGATGTTTTCCAAGTCTCTGCTAGACTGAAGCCAAGGATATGAAAACAACCTGTCCCACAGGTGGGGTTTCAGATGGCTTGTTTCAAAAACATGGAACAGGTCATTTTGGTGTTCCCAGGTGTCCTCTCTTTCTGTCAAATTTGTATCCTGACTACAAGGGCATGTACCTCTGTTCAGCAACATGTTCTTTTGGGCAAGTATATGGCAAGCTAGAAGACGGGAGATTTTCCACTGGTAAACTGTGCTTCATTTCCTGCAGGCTCTGGTTCCTGTCACCATTGAGGTGGAAGTTCCCTTTGATCTTCACCGTTACATCATAGGCCAGAAAGGAAGTGGGATCCGCAAAATGATGGATGAGTTTGAAGTAAGTTGTTGCCCTTCTTTCCATCTCCTCTGTCCTGGAGAATCTGTAAGTGACCGTGTTGGGGGTTTGGACAGTTACAACATACTCAAGTCTGCCGTGGAATCCAAGGCTCCATAATAGGAAAATAATCCCTGTGTCTTTTGGACCCTGGATCCAGGGCTTGGTAGGTTTTGTGCTGAAGCTGTACAATCAGTGTTGATGCTGTGAGTGCTGCATGACTTGTTTGGTGTCTGCAGGGATTCCTCATCAGTCTGAGAGTTGTTTTCCTCCTGGGCCCTGGGAAACAGCTGTGCTGTGCTTACCCATTCAGGAGAATTCTCCAGAGCCTCTGGGGCTGATGCAGGTTGGCTGCAGTCAGTGTCATTGAACATATATTTGGTTCCTGGCCTCTCTAGGCCAGCACAGGGGCTGAGAAACAGAGTTCTATTCAAAAACCATCTAGAAATGGTCCCAGGCAGCTGACTCCAGGTGGCCCAGCTTGATGACCTCCAGAGGTCCTTTACAACCTCAGCCATTCTGTGGTTTTTAGGCTGCCTGGGTGGGAGCTAGTCTTGGTGCCAGGGGAGACCAGCAAGATGCCAGCTTGCAGTCAGAGGCACCACAAGTGATACAGAATGAGCAGTGATACAAAATGATAATTACTGCTTGTTACTCAGGTGAACATCCAGGTGCCTGCTCCTGAGCTGCAGTCAGATATCATCACAATCACTGGGCTGGCTACCAACCTGGACCGTGCCAAGGTCGGGCTCCTGGAAAGAGTGAAGGAGCTGCAAGCTGAGCAAGAGGATCGGGTAAGGCCTGGGCCTGTCCCTCTTCTTTCCAGCCAAACATGGCTTCAGCCTCTGGGTGTAGACTCCTGGAACACCTCATCTTTTAGTGGCACCATTAGCTGCTCTTGTGGGTGTGGAATGGTCATAAATGGGTTACTCAAAGATAGCTCATTTACCATGAACTGACAGGAGAGTTTGGGAATGTAACTTCGGACTGTCCAGGTCTCTCTCGCACCTTCAGGTACTTTGGAGACACTGGTGGGTGGGAACCTCACTGTGCTGCCAGTCTCTCTCTACCTATCCTCACTGAATCCGTATCACAGCTCTGAATAATAGGTTAGGGATGAGTTGGGTGGTTTGCTGTTTGCAGTTTCCCTCTGAACTTGGCGAAAGCACAAGGCTCCAGTGGATGGATGGCTTGAGTGCTCAAGCATGGCCCTGCAAAATCTGTTCCATGCATCTCAGAAGCCAGAAGGAGGTGCTGTGACTTAAGTGGACATCACTGGAGCAGCCTTGGTGTGTTCCGTGTTTTCACTCTGCTTCTCCTGTTCCAGGCCTTGCGAAGCTTCAAACTGACAGTCACTGTAGATCCCAAGTATCACCCTAAAATCATTGGGCGGAAGGGAGCAGTGATCACCCAGATACGCACAGAGCATGAGGTCAACATCCAGTTCCCTGACAAGGATGATGAAAGCCAGGTGAGAGATCAGACAGAGTGCAAGGATGACTAGTGGTCGTCTCTGAGCATCTTCTCGAGAGCTCTGAACTCTCTCCACTGCCTTTGGATAAGGTGGATGGTAAAGGGGATTAGCAGAAAGAAAACTTGCTCAGCTGCTTATGAGCTTGGTCTGTGACACATCTCTGTGCCCCAGGCCCAAGACCAGATCACCATTACTGGCTATGAGAAGAACGCCGAGGCTGCCCGGGATGCCATCATGAAGATTGTTGGTGAGCTGGAGCAGATGGTTTCCGAGGATGTGACTCTGGACCATCGCGTTCACGCACGCATCATTGGTGCACGTGGAAAAGCCATCCGCAAAATCATGGATGAGTTCAAGGTGAGCAGTGGGGCAATGCCGCACAGCTCAGGCTGGGCCTGGGCAGCCACGTTCTCCTGTGGAAGGAGCTTGGTGCTGAATGAGGTTCACACCTTGTGGTTCTTGTGTCTTGTGCCTGTTCAGCATCTTCAGCTAGAACAGACATAAAAGCCAGTGATGCCCTGCTCACCTGCAACTCCACCGGCATATGAGCAGCATCCCTGGCCCAGGGCATCCTGGTATGTCCGGGGCACCTAGGCTGTCTGGACACCATAGTCAGACACTAGCTGAAGCATCCTCACACCACCTCAGCTCTGGGTCATGTTTCTCTGGTAGCCAGGCCAGGAGCTTTTCCTGTTTTGCTGGAACCCAGGCAGAAGTGGAACCTGGGAATGCTTCCTTGATGCTGTGGATTAGCCCTGCAAACAGCATTGAGTTCTGTCCCTCTCTGGAGCCTTTTTGTTGGGTTTCTTGCAGACAGGGTCCCAGTTGATCTTGAGAGAGAAGAGGAGGAGGTGTCTATGTCAGCTACTCTGATTCCTGGAAGTGGGTAGCCAGGCCTCTTGCTGGGAGGCTCTGCGAGGAGTCTGTCCCCAGACCCCCCCCCAGCTACTTGAGCTTAATTCAGGAAATTCCTCTGGCTTTCCTCTAGGCCACTGTGGATCCCCTGGACTTTGGGAATCTTGGTGTATTCTCAGGGCTATGGATGTGGCAAGTCAGTTGGCTCTGGGAAGGTCAGGGACCTCTGCCCTGATAGCATATGGCATCAGCAGCAGGCTTTACTGCAGGGGCAGCAGTGAATGTGAATACTGAGGGATGGGATTTTGGAAACTTGCATTTTGCCTGGGCTCAGTTATTGAAACAAACTGGTTCCCAAATGAGCAGCCTTTGGGTCTGGTCCTGTCTTGATTTCTGGCACCCATCTGGAAGGCAGGGTGTGAGGAGAGCACAGTGCTTGTGCATGGGGTGCACTAGGCCAGCTCTATAAAGCCATTGTCAGCCAGGATTATTCTGTGGCAAACACAGAAAGCTCATTGTGCTTTGTGGTGATGGCTCAGTGGTAAAAATGCTTGCAGCAGTGTGAGGACACTGTCTGGAAATGCAGCCCCTCTCCTGCCTGTGCTGCAGGAGCTGCCCAGGAAACAGTGAGCCTCGGGGAGTGAGAGCAGCTGGGGCTGCTGGAAATTGGGTCCTTACTACAGACTGCTCTGCTTTCCTTCACAGGAAACTGGGCACGCCTTGGGGCCAGCTATGTACCTGCTTACCCCTCAGTGTCTGAGCTGTGGAGGTCTGAAACAGACTTGTGGCTGTGAACAAACAGTAATTAGGGCATCAGTGACAGTGATGTGTGATTGCAGTGACCAGGGTCATGGGGAGTCTCTGGCATTTCAGATGTGCAGGTATAAGTCTTGTGCTGTTCCTTGTGTTACAGGTGGATATTCGCTTTCCCCAGAGTGGAGCTCCTGACCCCAACTGTGTGACTGTGACAGGACTCCCTGAGAATGTAGAAGAAGCTATTGATCACATCCTGAACTTGGAGGAGGAATATGTAAGTGTTCAGCAAATCTGTGATGGGGCTTAGCAAGAGTTTCCCCTGCCACAGAGCTGGATGTCTGAACTATGTCCATGTGATATTGAGAAATTGAGCCCTGGGCAGGTGGCTGTCAGCCTGCACTGCAGCTGTCCCTCAAACCAGCTGGACTGTCCCCTCTGTCCAGGATAGGACAGTGAATGAGAATGCTGGGACACCCCAGGATGTGCATGTTCTTGCCTTGTACCAGCTTGCACCAGTTAAAAGTTGTGGCCCTCAGACTAGTGCAGACACACCGTTTTTGGTCATTGTAGAACAGGCTGGTGAGTGGGAGGGGTGGGCATTTTATTCCAGTTTGAGGAGCTATTCAGATGCCCCCTCACTGGTTGTGTTACTGCAGCTTGCAGATGTGGTGGACAACGAGGCAATGCAGGTGTACATGAAGCCCTCCTCACATGAAGAGTCCAAGGCCCCATCCAAGGGCTTTGTGGTGAGAGATGCCCCCTGGGCCACTGTCAACAACGAGAAGGTGAGTGCTGTTTGTGCTGCAGGCTGGGGCCACAGAGCGTGGGGACACTTCTGTCTATGCTGGGGACACAGGGAACTCTCTGTCCTAGGTGACAGAGAAAGCAGTTTTTTTTCTGCTCCTTGTGGCCTGAGCACAGGCCTGGGCTCTCCTGTCCAGCTTTCAAAGCACTTACCCAATGTCTTGTCCGCTCTGGCTACACCACTGTGGAGGTGTTGGGGAATGGGGGATCCTTACCAGAAAGTGTTCTGCCAGGTTGTGTTATTTTTAGGGGTAGGGATAGGGCCTGGGACATGAGGCTCATGCTGCAGCACAGAACTGGCTCAATGTTTGCAGCTCTGAGCTAGGACATGTGGCAGCTCATCCTCAGCTGCCCTGATGCTGCTGCAGGGCTGGCCTGACCCTGCTCCAGTGTCCCAGTTACTGAACTGGAACCCTTGCAGCCCTTTGCACTCTCCTCAATGTCACTTCTAGATGTCCTGGGGCCACAGTGATCCTTTTTGTCCCTTCCCCATTGCCTCTCCTCCTGGGCTATTGGCGATGCTGCTTAGCTCAGGGTCTCACCATGTAAGTTCACAGCAGGACAGGAGCTTAACATGTTCCCTTTTTGTTTGCTCTAGGCCCCTGATATGAGCAGTTCTGAAGACTTCCCCAGCTTTGGGGCTCAAGTGGCCCCCAAGACTCTTCCCTGGGGACCCAAACGATAATGACCTGGAAGCAGAAACTCCTCCAGCCCGCTGACCTGACACTAACCTGCCACAAATACTTCCTGTCTGAAATCTGACCCAGCGGCTGGAGCATAAATCAATTGTCCCAAGAGGTCTCCTAATGGTGTCTGGAGTGCTAGACCCCATCCTGCTCCCCTCAGCTATCACCATGTCTAGGACCCACCCTCATCTCTTGATGGATATTCTTTCCTTCTTTGGAACAAGACTTCCACTCAGATTCAAACACTAAATGTGTGTGTTTTTGTTAGAAACTTCATAATTGACTCCAAGTGGTTAAGATTTGCAGCTTCCCAAGCGCTAGCAGAGCAATCTGCTCTCTTGAGCATGTCTGACTAGGCATTCTCGCCTTCATTAGGAGACCTCCTTTACTGTGGCTAGGAATCTACTTCCTGTCTCATGACCTCAGGAAATAAATTTCCTTGACTTTCTAAAGCCAAAACGTTTGCCCTCTTTCCTTTGTGTTTATCCCAGGCCTTACCTTACCTTTGTAGAGTGCAATCAACTTTTTTTCCTTTTAACTGCCAAAAATTCATTTAATGCTGATAGCTGACTGTGGGGAGAGCTTCAAATAATCTATAAGGTCAGAATCCTGCTTTTTAAAGAAACGAAACTTTCAATAGGCTGTAGAGACAACAGAGATGGAAGGAACCAGAACAACATATGGCTGCCCTGGTCAGGAAAACCCCTGTGAGCGCAGCGAGCGCACGTCCCTGCGCCGCACCAAGCACAGCCCCGGCCTGCACACTTGACCAGTCTTCCAGTGCTTGATGACAGACCCCGCTCCTTGTTCCCCCTTCCCAGGAGTGTGAGCAGGCAGGAGAGCCAGCACATGGCAGTGTGGCTGGATGGGGACAGGTTTGGCTCAGCCGAGGTCTCTGCAGTGACGCGGCTCAGGAGCAGCTGCTGGGACACACAGCCTGGAGAAGCTGTAGCCTGCTGTTAGTGCTGCAGCAGCTCGGCATGAGCAGCAGTCACACCGTTCCTGTTGCCTTCTTTCTACCTCAAACAGCAGTATGATGGGGGCCTCTCGATGCTCATGGGTAGCAGCTACTCCAGCTGTCACCTGGGCAGCCATAGCAGAAGCGTGGAGGAGAAGCAAGAGGAGCCTTGTGTCTCCACACAGCTGTGAGAGCTGCTCCAGAAGGAAGAAGAGCACGGTGGTGCTGAGACAGGCTGTGAATCTGTAGGACTGCATGCTGAGCTAGCACAGGGCTTTGCCCCAGGGCTGTGGATGCAGCTGTGTCATAGTCGTGGGCTGGAGAGGTTGTGTGAGCCAGGCTTCTGCTCCGACAGCATTGGGGGTTGATGTGTGTGCTGAGACCTCCATCGTGTGGTAGAGGGTCTGTACTTGGGGCCACTTGTACCTGGGCCCTGCCACAGCTTGCTCAAAGGGTGCTGGCTCAGTTGTGTCTGAGCTCCTCCAGCAAGAGGAAAACCACATCTTTGTGAAGGGAGGCGAGTAGCATGGGGTTTTTGTGTGCCCCCACTTCCCTGCATCGGTCCTACACAGCTTGTAGTCTGAGCCATTCCTGTCCCAGTTGCTTCAGCTCTTGGACAAGCAGGAGTCCCTGGCCTCTCTTCTCTAGTGCTACTGACAGAGCACAACTGTGGCAGGCTGAGCCCAGCTGCCTTGCCTTTCCCTCCTTGGGACAGGCTGAACACGCCGATGCTTTTCCTTCCTGCGCCAGCTCTTCTTGGCAAGACTGCTATGCAGAAGTCAAACCAAAACCTCACAGTGCTCTCCTTTAGTCTGAGAACCAAGTGAAACAGACCATGGCCTGTTGAGGGGTGCCTGGTTGCCCCTGAAGGACAGGGTGGCCTTGCCTCCAGCATGGGAGAAGGGGAGCTAGGGTGGTATCTTCCCATCTGCGTCTGTCAGAAAATGGTTAATGCCCTGTAGCTTAGGTCTGCCCTGCATCACCAAGCCTATCGCCCCCTCCTCCTCTTTATGCCCCCGTGCCCTCACCAGTTGCACAGCAAGGCTTGAGTTACATCCAGGGCACCCACTGCCTTGGGCTCATGCCCCACAGCCCAACCTTCCACTCTAAAGAAGGTCATGAAGTGATTGTACCTAGTACTGTCCCCCCACCACCCTCCTTCTGCAGCAGACTGTGGCATGTGTCCATTTCTTCTCTTTGACGTCTTCCATATTGTACGTTTCCATAGCAATGATCCCTTGGCCTTAACTTTGGAATTTGGAGACTATATGCAAACATGTAAAAAGGCTCATGAGTATGGATGACACTGGAATTTTATAAATTCTAAAATAAAACCTGAAACAGCTTGGAGTGTGGTGGATGTTATTTCTGCTGGTGGGGTGAGATCCAAGACAGCCCGTGCTGGGCCGGGTTTAGCCAGGGATTCAAGGACTTCACGTTTGCACACTTGAGCCTTTGCTGTGGCCGTGCCCTTGAAGGGGTGGGACTCACCCAAGCAAGCAGTGGGTCGAAGGAAGGGGGTGAGAGCAGGAAAGGGGCAGGGGCTGTGCCCTTCTCTTAGAGAAACACAAACCTGCTTGCCTCCAGGCAGCTGGTGCCAGGGATGCTGCTGGTGTAAGGGAGGAAGGGGAGGCATCAGCCATGGTCCCTCTTGCTCAGCCACTCTGCAGCCAGAGCCTCTTCGGCCAGGTGCTGTTCACACTTCATTTTAGCCTCCACAGCCTCAGGAACGTCAGGTACCAGCCATGCAATCACACATCCAATAAGAAAACCCAAATGCTGGAAGTGGATGGGAGGTCTGGGTTGGCTGCCGTGGTGAGTCCTTACCCTGCCTCAGCACCACACCCTGGGCCACCCAGCTGGGCTCAGCACCTCAAAGGTGATGATGAAACCCGAGCATACGGCCAGCAGCTGCCAGTCAGTCAAGGTCAGGCTGCCATCCTGGTCCCTGAATGCTCTGTAAATGAGGGAGCAAAGTGCAGCAGGTACTGACCAAGCTTCCTAGCAACTACTCCTGCTCCCAGCCTGGCGTGCCAGAGCACAGCAGAACCAGCCCTCAGCCAGCTTCTGCTGGGACCTAAGTCCCACAGGTAACCCTGCCCTGGGGGAGTTTGTTCTTCACAAAAGTGCCTCCCTCCACAGTGGTGTCCAGTGACCCTCCCCACTACCCTGCACACAGACATGTCCAGCACGTGCTCAGCCCTGGCACGAGTGAGGGCCCCCAGGACCTCAAGGAAGTGGGTGGACAGCGTGGACCTGGTGTCCCCAGACTCTGCTATGAGGTTTTTGACTAAACACCAAAATGTTTGCTGTGGCAGAGGCAGAGAAAGGCAAAATCCGAGCCTAAGGAAGGAGGAGCCGGCCAGGCAGGAGCGGGCTCCCGGTTGTGTGGGTGTTGCTCTGCAGGACAAAGTCCCGTGGTGCATGCCCCAAGGTGAAGCTGGGCAGGCTGTGCACGTACCTGGAGTATGCATAGGGCAGAAAATCAGAGGTGAAGGCTATGGGGAAGGCCTGGAAGCAGGGAGCTGGGCTGCAGCTCCTGCAGATCCTGCAGCTAGGGAAAACCCCATCCCCACCCTCCTTCATGCCCTGTGCTTCTGGGATGTTTTTCTGCCTCTCCTTGCCCTCAGCCTGACAAACCAGTGACATGACACTGGTCTGGGACAGCAGACAGCTGTTCTCTTCCCCCAGTTATTGCCAAGCAAGGGCCAGAGTATGACAGCTGCCCACTGCCCACGGCTGGAGCTGCACCTTCTGCACAGGCAGACCCACCCCAAGCGCTGCTGCTCCCCTCATCACACTGCATCCTGCAACACCCAAACGAGTTCTCCCCAGTTCCCTTACTCCACCTGCAGCCCCCTCACGCCTGCCCAGCACACGTTGCTGACAATGCCCTGGTGAGTGATGACCTCCAGGATGGAAAACCAGATGCCAGTGCCCTGTGCCCACTCAGCCACAGGCCACTGGTAGTCACAGATGCACTTGTGGGCATCCAGGCAGATCACCAGGTTGTTGAGCAGGGCGAAGAGGAGTGCCAGGGGACAGGCTGCCACAAAGATGGTGATGAAGCCAAACTGCAGGACTAGGAGAAAGAGGAGGAAGAGGAGCAAGGAGGGACAGACTGAGATGACAGCATCAACTGCAGCATCTCACAGCCCCATCCTGTGGGGAGTGGGGCAGCCTTTCTCCCTCCAGCTCCTGCAGGCTGCTCAGGGTGAAAGCTCCTTCCTCTGGGGGACTGAAAGCTCCTTCCTCTGGGGGACTCCTGCAGTTCCTGCCCCTCCACACCAGCTTTCCCTCTCCCAGCACCTCTCAGCACTCCCCAGCCCGAGGCCAGTCCCTATCCATCTCTAGGTATTCATCAAGCAGCCCTTTGAACCCCAGCAGCTGGTGCTCCACAGCCCAGTGTGCCTGCTCCACCAGGGCCGACTCCCCCTCCTCACCCTCCTCCTTGGCTGAGAGGAGCTTCTGCTTATACCACCAGCACTTCAGCTTTCTGGAGGAACAAAAGAAGGTCACCGTGTCCTCTGCTACTGAACATGCCCTTGGCATCCTGTGTGAGCTCAGGGATGCATGATGGCCAGGGCATGCTCATGGGATGGCCACCTCTGCACGTTGTTGATGATCTGCTTCCCCACCATGATGACCAGCTGTGGAGCTCCGTGGAGCCCCACTTGGGCTGCCCTGTGGGGACAGCAGGGCCCTCAGCCTGCTGGCACATGGAGATGGGACCCTGAGCACGAGAAGGCATTCCCACAGCACACACCAGCTGGGAAGGCCAGCAGAGGGGCTGGTCTCTCCCACCTGGCACTCAGCTCCTCATTGTGGATCCCCAGAAAGCTCAGGTAGTTTCTGGGACAGCTGACAAACCTGCAGGAGCCACGGCAGAGTTGTGAGTGGACACCCCAGGCACTGAGTTCAGGAATGCATCCAGAGCAGCCCCAGGGAAAGAATGGCTTACCTGGCTCACACAGAGCCCTCTTCTTGCTTGCCAAGGTGGGACAAAAGGGCTGATGGTGGGTCCCAAACTGGCACCAGTTAGCCCACAACCGGTTGGCACTGCCTCGGTCCCAGGCTTCCTGTGGCCATGTGAGGGCTCCCACTCTCTGATGGGACAGTCCCCCTGCCACAGTGCTCCTTGCCCATGATGGCAGCAGCACTCCCCTGTCCTTTAGCACTGCCCAAAGGCCCAGGAACCTGCTTTTCAGGATCCAGGGAAAGAAGGGATGGGGCTCTGGAGGAGAAGTCCAGAAGCAAAATGAAGTGGCACGCCACAGCTGTCCATGGGACAGGAGTGATGACTGAGGAATCACTGGGTCCCCTGGAAAGCAAGGAGGCTGCAAACCCCATCAGAGCCCCGCAGAAATGCAGCTGGTCATGCAGAGTGGGACACCCAGGAGCACTGGGGCACTGTCCCCCTTCCTCTGCAAGCTTGGGCACTGCAGCCCCTCACCTGCAGAGGCACCCAGAGCTGGAGCTGCTGCACAGCAGCAGAGCAGGTGCATTCAGCAGCAGACAGGGCACCACCTTCTTCTCCAGACGAGTCAGGTGCTGTGGGAGAAGGCAACTCCTGCAGAAGATCAAAGATAAGGCTGCTGGCACCTGTACATGTTTATGTGGGCAGCACTGGGGTGACTCTGTGCTGGTGGGGATCAGCCTGGTAGAGCTGAGCCAGGAGATGAACACAAACACATCACACCCCTGTGAGCCCTGGCTCCCCTCCTGTAATGCCCCCATGGCAGGGCATATCCTCCCTGGATCCCACAGTCCACAAATTAAGGCTGCATTTACCACGAGGGGATAGAAATCTGGAGTCAGGTCACTGGGTACCTTTTCCATGTGTATCCCAGCAGAGTGAAGCTTGTCCAGAAATCTCTTCCTCCAGGTCCTGTGGATGGCAGCAGATCTCTCCTGCAAGACCCTGTTCTCACAGCTGTCCTGCTGCCAGCTCAGCTCCTGGGGGGTGGTTTCCCACACCAGGACCAAGTCTGAGGCAAGGAAAAGGATATCATGATGGAACCCAAAGCTGTGTTTGTCCTGTATGTCTCTCTCCTCCAGGACTTGGTGCTCCTGGGGGGCTGGGCATTGTCTTGTGAGTGAAACAAGGAGCTAAGGGAAGGACATGCTTGCTGTGGAGGGGCCTTCAGCCCCTTCACTTGGCTGTTCCTAGCATGGGAAGCAGGAAGCTGGGAGAGCTGATTAACAGGACTGAGGACTGCACCTGTCTCATGAAAGGGAAGGGCTGGAGCACCTGAGTAGGATGAGCAGGATGGTGCCTGCCAGGGCTTGGGGGTCCAGTGCCCTCTGAACATGATATATGGACCAGCTGCCAGCTCCAGCCATGGAGCACTGGGGCTTTTCCTGTGCTCCTCAACCTAGCAGAGCCTCTCCTGCCCCAGCCTCCTCTGCAGGATGGAAAGGAGTCAAACTCCAAGCCAAGCCTTTCTCCCTCACCTGTCCTTGCTGAAGACATTGGCCATGCTCCTCTTGTCTGGGGCTGCGTGGCTGGGCTGGAGGTGAGCTGTGTGGAGTGAGGAGCACAGTGATTCCCCAAGCAGAATGGGTTGTGACCACACACCTGGGGCATTTCCATGACCTCCTCACCCACTGCCACCATCCTGCCTCACCAGGCTGCAGGGGGGTCATCTGTGGAGCTCCTCTGTTGCATGGCAGACCCTTCGTGTCCCTTCCTTCCTCCCAGTGCTGAGCAGCACCATGGGGTGCCCGTGGCTCGTGGACATTGCACAGCCCACCACCCCTCCTGGCAGTGCCAGTGCCCACATCTGGGGACACCTACCATCAGGAATGTTTTCAGGTGGAAAGCAAGGACACATGAGAGGTCAGTGGTCTGGTGCAGTGTTCTCCTGTCACGTCACCACCCAGACCCTGTCTGAGTGCCCCTCTCCTCCACCTCAGCCAAATACATGTTGTGGAACAACCTCCTCTTGCATCTTTTCTCTGTCACTGTAGGTAAGGACTTTTCTTTGGGGCTACACAGCTCAAAGGCATGTCCACCAGCATGTGGTGGTGGAAAGGTCAGAGATTCCTTCTCCACACCAGCAGTGTGTGGTCCAGTCCATGCCCAAGCACTTCACATCTAAAAGACCAAGCAAACTGAGCTCAGTTTAGGAACTGGAAACACCTTGAGAAGCTGAGCAGACAGGAATCTCTCACACATGGGAGGTGAATGAGGAGGTATAAAGATGCCTGCAGTGACAGAGGTGGGAGAGCAGGAGAATGTCACAGCATGAGTGGCAGACAGGGAGGACATTGTACATTCAGTGAAGAGAAACAGTTCTCCCAATGCATCCACCACCTAAAAAAAAGGAGCCTGGGAATCTGCATGTGTCCCTCATTAAGGTATTTTCCTTGGTTGGAAGGGACTCATAAGGATCATTGAAGATCAACTCCTGGTCCTGCACAGGACAATGACAACCCCAAGAATCACACCCTGCACCTGAAAGTGTTGTCCAAATGCTCCTTGAGCTCTGGCAGGCTTAGGGCCATGACCACTGGCCTAGGGAGCCTGTTCCAGTGCCCAGCCACTATTTGGAGGAAGAATCTGTTCCTAATATCCAGTCTAAACCTCCCCTCATTTAGCCTTTTTAATAACATCAGGTTGCTCCTCAGAAACAATGTGGTTTTCATTACTTTCAAGAGAGGCAGTGAAAACACCAAACAGCCTCAGCTTCCCCAGCCCGCTTCTGGCTAAAATCAAGGTGGGCAAAGCATCTCTTTGCAGAAGCCATTGACAACCAACACCAATTCTTCTGACACAAGAGCTTCTTCTGGGCACCAATGAAGCAGGAAAGAGATATCTACTAACTTCACCCAGAAACATCAGAGAACCACTCCTCAAAGCAAGGGACCCAGGCTGGGCCTCCTGTTCCTACAGTAAGGATGGATCAGTGTGGGGATAAAATATTCTTGGGCCATGAAGAGAGAGAAACATGCCATGAAGAGCCTGAGCTTCTAAATATTGCACCACTAAGAATGTCCTCAGCTGGGATCCTCAAAAAGGCCAAGGCCCTCCTGGGAAGGTGGCCCTGCCACCACACTGGGACAGCCAGCTGGGCACTTGGTGACCACACAAAGCAGCTGATAAGAGACCTGCACAAAAAGATGATAACACACCTGGAATTGCAGTGAATGTACAGTTATGCTTGGGGCCTGGAACACCAGGACTGTGCTGGGGAATTGGGGCAGAGCCCTGCTGAGCTGGGCACAGGTGCTGACTTTCACCCAATTCCTTTCCAGCATCTCAGCTTCTCAGGCACTTTCGGCCAAGCCTCCAAACTTGAGCCAAACTTCAGCTTCATTTACATCCTTTACAACTCCTACCAAGTCAACAGACTTACATGTCAGCATCAAATTTTTTTTGGTTTGGGTCCTGTGACTTCCCGAAGCCTTGGTCAGACCAGTCAGGAAGGCTGGGGTGACACGTGCTAAGCACAGAATCTCCCTAAGGAAAAACATCAGTGTCCTGAAAAGCTCTGGGGTGATGTACCCCCCAAAAACCCTCCATCACACAGAGAAGTCCTTGTGCCATCTGGAGCACATGGACACAGATCTCTGCTGAGGAAGGAATCCAGCCCCAGCTCTCCAGAGTGCCTGGCAGTGGCGATCCTTTGGGCAGCATCTGGTTATCACTCCTGGCAGACAGCCACAAAACCCCTCAATCCCCACAACAGCCCAACAGGCTCCTCTGAGCCCCGTGCTGGAGCTGGGGAGGGAGTGTGCTGGGGAATCAGCCACAAGGCCAGGCACTGCTAGAAAAGCTGGATGAAGGCACCGGGGTCTGCTGCATCCTGCCCCTGTCCCGCAGCTCCCAACACGAGCCCCAGACTGGCAGCTTTTACCCCCATACCTGCTGCCCAGGCCCTTGCCCTGCTTGTTCCTCCCACAGAGCTGGATCTGAGCCTGAAGGCTCAAGGCAGAGGGGTCCTCCCACCCTAAGGCTGCTTCTCCTCCGGTGGGGAGAGAGTGGGCAGTGCCACCCTGTTGCTCCTGTTGGTGGCTTCCCCTCTTGGGGAATGTCAGGCTCCCTGTGTAGGAGGGGCAGAGCCTGGGGACAGGAGGAGGAGGAGGAGGGTGGATGGGTGTGCAGGCACCTTTCCCATTTAGAAACACCTTCCTCCAAGCAGCCGAGAGGAGGCCCTGCCCTTGTTTGAGCTGGAGGTGGGGACCTGTGTGTCCCTGAGCAAAGAGCGTTCAGTGGGACTCAGGAGAGGCAGTGAGGGGGAGCAGCTCCCCCTTGCACCCTGGAGGGGCTGGTGCCTGGCCAAGGCACTGGGATTTTGGGGCACCAGGGGAGATTTAAGCACTGTGTTCACCTCACACCTACAAGAAAACAGTTTGTGTTGGTTTTCACAACTCTGGAGGAAATCCCAGCTGTGTTTTGCCTGCCGGGTGCTGCTGGCCAAGGGGCACGCTGCCAGCCCAGGAGCAATGTGGGGGTACAGCACCCATGTAACAGAGTAACTGGGATACTGCTTTTACAGTCCCCAGGGAGAGTTTGTGGGGCTCAAACTCACCCCAGTCCTCACCAGTTCAGTGACATGGCGGGGTGCAGGTTCCCCAGTCAAGCCCAGTCACCACACCACCTCCAGCAGCATCACAACCCACAGCAGAGCTGCTGGTGAGCAAATGCAACACAGCCCACGAAGGGGAACTAAAATCTTTTACAGGGCCACACTGTCCTGCTTAATATGCCCTGTCTCCAGCTGAAGTAGGGATTCATCCCACTCTTTCAAAGATTCAAATTCATGTCAGGTCAGAATGAATCAAACTACCACCAAGAGCACATTTCCAAGCACCCCTCCTGTGTTTTCCTTGTTCCCCTGGACTGATGACATGTCTGTTGGACAAACACAGCAGCAGATGGCAAGTGCTTCCCAGGGTTTTTTAACTGCTGGAGAGATGCAGTTCAATGGCCTGGATCAAACACAGCTGCAGAGGGACAGCAATGCCACACTGCCATCTTCAGTAGAAGCAGGATGTGATTCAGATTTTCTGATGGCAAACACTGTATGCAACAAAGTGCTACCAAACTCTTACCTTGCACACCATTAATATATTATTATTTATTATTATTACGTTATAAATGTGTATTACATACACATTTCTCCCCAGTCCTCTCATGAGCTTGTAGCTGTGTTTAAAAACATGAGTATAAAAAGGCTACTCCCCCTGCAGCCCCATGCTGTACCACCAGGTATTCAGCACTGACTCATACCTGGTAACTAACGTGGGTGAGGATCTTCATCAGATCTTTTTTCACATTTTTACTGTTGAGCCTTGATCTGGAGGTGGTGTTTGTGAGGACATTCCTAACCTGAACCTGTGTCACAAGAGTCAACAGTAGTCAGCAAGTGGCTCACATGGCTTCAGTCTGCTGCAAACATCTCCTGGTAAAACCTCCCCCACGAAATTAAAAACACAGGCACACTGAAGGCTCTTGTGTTAAGATTTAATAATAATAATAATAACAACATTTCAAAAACAATGAGTGCATTGTACACGAGACCTGGTTTCAGTGCTTTTTGTTGACTGTTTGCCCTGTGTGTGTCAGTGTACTGAAGACCTGGGGAGCGGTGAGTGGATAAAAAACCCTGCTGGGACATTTCTTGGAGGAGGGCAGGGGACAGAGGGCAGTGAGAGGCTCAGAATCGAACGAAGGTGGCATCGATCTGCCGGACAGTTGGGAGGGCCAGCATGATTTTGCGCCGGTACTGGGGGTCCTTCTGCAGGGGGTTTCTCTCCAGGTACACAGTCTCCAAGTTCTTGGCTCCTTTCAGCTCATCCAGGTCACTCCAGCTCTCAACGAGGTTGTCATTCATCTGCAGAGCACACACAGGCATGTTCACAGCCACGGTACCCCCAGGGAAAGGAAAGCGGCCGTGGTGCTTCATCACTGCTAGCAGGGCTCACAAACACCTTGTCTACGAGATCCTTCCTGCCCTGCAACCTCTGAGATGAGCTGCTCTCCTGTCTCACATCCCAGGCCTCAGCACTAATCCCAACTCCCCCATGCTGTCCTGGCTCCTGGTCAGATGCCCCACCCTTCAGACAGCCAGATCCAGTCCAAGCAGTGTGCCAGGAAAGACCCTGCAAGGCACCAGGCCAGTCTCTACACCACCTCCCACCCCACTGTGCATTTATGGGCTGGAAAGCTTTACACCATAATTTATTTCCACTGTGTGACATCCATCTTTACTTTTATGACTTCTCAGGAAACATTAAAAAGGTCCCAAACTGACAAGAAAAGCAACATTTTCCTCTCTCCTCTACATAAATTTCCCTGCAAGAACTGCTTCTACACACCAGAGGAAATGCCAAGCTCTCTGATTTGGGTTCTTCTCCTGCCTCATTGTTGGCTCAGCAATTGCACACAAAGGATTGAGTGCTTCAGCTGTCCAACAAGGAAGCAAAGCTGCAAGGTGGCCACATGCTGTGCAACCCTGACACAACAGCACCCTTTGCCTTTAGATACAGAGTCACTGCAACAAAGCCACCTTCAAATAAAATATAAAAAACCTCACTGGATTGTCTCATTCTGCTACAGCTCATCACAATGTTACTTCAGCCAAGTCACTCAACCTTCAGATGTCTCAGTCCCTCCACTGGGGATGTGCTACTGGGAAACTGCTAGAAGTCTATCACAGTGGCTAGGATTTTGAATTCTGTTTACTTAAGGAGTTAAAGGACATTTTTATGTGGCTTCAACTGTGCAGTCAGTGAAAAAAAAATATAAATTGGGAGATACAACACTGGTTTCCACTGAAAATTTTGCCCTGCTCCTTTTCAAACAAATTAGTTTTTTTAAAGGTACTGTTGAAGTGGAACAAAGCCAGGAGGGCATTTTCTGTGCTCAGCTAACAGATCTTGGCTAGTACCCTGCTCTGACAAAGGACTCTTAACACACTGGTGTTTTTGCAAAGGAATCCAGCCAAGTTCAGCTCTGGCCTGTCCTTTCAGTACAAGTGCAACCAGTGCAGACACCTCTTGTAAGCAGAGCAACAGCAAAGAGGAGGACAGGAGGAAATTGCACGGGATCAGGACAGGCCACACTGCACTGCCTCACCTCTGCTGCCCAAAGATGTTAAATGGGCTTCTCAGTCCTGTTCCTCAAAGAGATCCTTACAGACAGACATGGCCAGGTAACACTGCTGGCTGGCTCCTCAGCCACACTGCAAGATGAGGAGAACCATCTAAGGAGCCTGGGCTCCAGACTCCAGCTGGGCTTCATTTGAAACTGCTTTCCTCTCCTCTTCTCTCAGCATCTGCCCAAGAGTTTAAATAACTCCAAATGACAGACATTGTACAGCACAGCTCTTATTCTCAGCCTTGAATGCAGAAACTCTACAAGAGCTGAAGCATGTGCCAGCTCATGAACATCTGCTGCTGCTTCTCTCTTTTCACACGAGCACATTTGTACACAGCTCCCAAACATGGCACAGTGCTGATGCTTCAGGACAGGGTATCTCTGAATTTCCTGACCTGAGTTTGGAAAGCCAAAGAGCTCAGCAATTCAGAGTGCCAGAAAGAAACAGAAGCAATCCTAAGCTGTTATCTGCCTCATAGGAATGGAACCAGAAATTGGTTTAGTTTTCTTCATATTTATAACCATAAACACACCAGCTCTGAACAAGCTCTGTGCTTCCCCTGGTACTCTGTCATGCTCACTTACAGAAAGAAGAGCTACAGAAACAGGACATGTGGGGCTGTTTCATAACCATCCTGAGCATGAAGGCAGGGCCCATCTCCTAGGCAGAGCCAGGCTTCTTACCACTCAGCAAAGCTTGGCAAATAAATTTTTAAGCTCTTCCCTTTCCCTAAGGAAAACCACCCCACACTCTATCCATGCAGACTGTCAAGACCTTAAAGCTGATCAGCAGAACTAGGGGAGCTCCCTCCAAGGCACACATGTCCATATGCTGCCCATCAGAAGGGTTTCCCTCCCTGTGGCACAGACATTTTGGGGAACAGCTCTGCCCTGTGCTTACCCAGAACTCCTGCAGCTCTGTTAGGTGACTGATATTCTCGATCTTCTTAATTCTGTTGGCTGCAATGTCCAGCATTGTGAGTTTGTTCTAGACAAAGCAAACACAAAAATATTAGATCTGATCTCCTTTCATCTTCTCTGTGCCACTTTTTCCAGGCCCAGAGTTGGAAACTGTCAGGAGCAGACACATTATTGCCAGCTGCTCACATTCAGCTCAGCTCTTGCTGCCTACAAGGAAGATTGTTTTCCATTAAGCTGGGCCACTGACCCACCAGAAGCCATGTGACAAAAATGAAGGCAGTTACTGGCCAGACGGCAACTGCCAGCCAAGGGCTCCTAAAGCCCTTTGAGTTTCCCTCTAAGTACATTAAGAGGAGGATTAAAAAATGGATCAAAAGTGTCCCCTTGAGCAGCAGAGTTGAATGAACTTTTAGCAGCAGGAAACTCAACAACTTTAAAAAAACTTTTGCTGAGAGAGAATGAAAATGATACAGGCTTCCACAAAATCCATCCCATCCAAAAAGACAGACATGTACACTGACAGAAAGGCAAGCTGCATGCCATGGCTGGCCTCTCTTACTCCCAGCTCTAGTTTTATCCTACTGAAAAGCACTCATGGTTATCTACAAGCTGCTGTCTGAAAGGCTGCAGCAGCCAGCTGTGTCCAGGAGCTCTCCCATGGCTGAGGATCAGTCAGGCTACTGCTTCAACCACATCTCCCTTCCCCATGTCACAAAAATAATTCTACTCCAGAGCATCTGGGGGATATTTACCCACATGAGATACTTTAACATATAACAAACACTTGGATATTTGTGGTCTCCCAAGAGACTCAGGAACCCACACCTAACAGGGGAAACCAAGGAACAAAAACTTCCAGAGAAGCCACTAACACAAGCAGCTCAGGGCAACAATTGTGCTGCAGAGTCAGCAAAAGCCTCACATTGTTCTCCAGTCCCTCGATGACTTCGATGCCGTTGTGGCTGAGGTACAGCTCCCGCAAATTCACCAAGCTCTGCAGCCCCTCAATCTTGGTCAGACGGTTATTCTGCAAGGCCAGCAGGCTGTTTAGTACCACTCCAAACAAACCCAAACCCACCTGACTCACTGTGGGAAAGCCATTTCTCTAAAGTATGGCTGGGAAGGGGAAATAGTCTGCTTGGGCCCATGCTGATCTCGGGAGCTCAGCTGTTTGATCCCTGCACCACTGATGCATGAGGAAGTTCCATGGGAGTCCCAGTCTCCAGCCAGAATCAGACTCTGACCTTCCCATCAAAAGTTGCAGCCTGAAAGTTTTTGGCTTGGTGTCTTAGCAAACAACAGGTCTATGCAGGAATAGAGTTCATGTTGTAGGTCTTTACAAATGGGAAGGTCAGAGAGGAAGTTACACCACCTCAATCACATTGCACTCTGCTGCAGCTAATTCTTTATGTCCTACAGAATAATGGCACATACAGGTACCACAGCAGGTAGTCAGTGTGTCTGGCCAGCAGCTTTAAGAGATGCTAGAATGCACAAGCATTCTCATATGGATAAGAAGGAGATTAGGTGGAAGAAATTAGCTGAGTATCTTTTATTCCACCTTTTAAAAAGGAAGAGGCTTTTTGAAAGCTCATTAAGGACAGATTGCTCATTCAGCACAGGCTCATTCACATTTCTTGCCTCTTCAGTAAGAAGGCAGTGACACTGAGCCACTGTCACTTAAGGACTACCTGGCATAACACTTTCAGTGTTATTGTAATACATTAGGAAACAGTGCTTCAGGAAGGAAGTAGGAGACAACATTCATTTCCTGTTCTTTCTTCCATAAAAATCAAGTATCTGTTCTATAATTTTATCAGTGTCTGTCAATCTCAAATGGTATGAAAGGATGAAAAAGGACAACACAAAGAATATCACACTTCCTTCCAGTACAGGAGTTTGACTCCAACACCGCAGACCTGCTAATGGGGGACTTACAAGAAGGCTGGAGAGGGATTTTTCACAAGGGTATGCAGTGACAGGACAAGGGGGAATGGCCTTAAGCTGAAGGAAGGCAGGTTTAAATTAGATGTTAGGAAGAAATTCTTCTCTGTGAAGGTGGTGGGGCCCTGGCACAGGGTGCCCAGAGAAGCTGTGGCTGCCCCTGGGTCCCTGAAGTGTCCAAGGTGGGAGCTTGGGACACAGCCTGGGATGGTGGAAGGTGTCCTGCCCATCTCAGGGGGGTGGAGCAAGATGGTCTTTAAGGTTCCTTCCAACCCAAACCATCCTGGGATTCTGTGCTTCAGAAGAGCTGATCCTATCTCACAGGGTGGTTCATGGCAGAGGCTTTTCAGAACACAACCAGTACCTGTATACTGAGCACAGTCAGGTTTGTCAGTGCATCCAGGTTCTGGAGCTTGGTGATTTTATTCTTTCCAAGGAACAGACTGTCAAGATTAGCCAAGGTGTCGATGTTTTCAATTACCTGGGAAACCATCAGAGGAGACAGTGTTACTGCAAAACTCCACCTGGTAGATGTGGCTGTCACTTTGTAGCCACATTATAACCACGTGGTGAATCCTGGGTAGAAGATTCTCATTTGTGAAGCAAAAAAAAACCTGTCACTAGTGAATGGAAAGAGAATCTGGGAAGAAAAAACACAATTTGTAAATTTAGTCCTGCACATCAGCGACTGTATAACACAGAAGCAAGTTGTTCAGCTTCTCTGCCATGAGCAAAGTGAACTGTCTCACAGGTGTGTGTGTTAACAGGTTTAGCTACTGGCTATACAGTCATGCTTCTGGCAGAACACATCCACACAAGTCTGAGTGATGTACACTTTTTAAATACACATGCTACTGGGAGAATGCAGACACTGTACCAGTTTAGCTCGAGCTCAGCCTTCAGTAAAAGAAAATAAGGATTTCTGTGAAGCAGCAGGGATATTACAAAGGAAGGGAGAAACCATGAACAGAAGAGCAAATACAGGGAAAAAAGGGAAAAGGGTAAGATTACAAAAGGCTCCTGCAAACAAAAGGAAAGACTTTTATTTCACAGGGAAAAGCCTCTGAATTAAAAAACCAAGATTTTTTAAAGCGACAAGGATTTTACAACCAGACTTCAGCTTAAAGTAAAACAGTAATATGGACACAGACACACCCAGAGCTGTGTGTCTGTGCTCAGGGAGGCTGTGACATCTCAGCTTTTCCACATGCTTCTTGCCTGCCAAAATTTCAAATTAGTAGTGCTGGGGAGCCAGACCACTGAGTCCTAGCACCACTTGGATTACTCTGTGTGTTCACCTGTGCATGTACTAACATAAGCAAGAAGAAGATGGACACTCAGGAAAGGTAAGAAGCTTTTCAACCTCTACTCTGCAACTGCCAGAAGACTGAACATACAGTGGTAATCAGCTCAAATTTGCATTCACCCCCCTTCCAAACTATGGACTTAGCCCTGTTTTGACCTTGCAAGAAAAATTATAGATTTGTTGCTCATTGGCAGCCCTGAGGAGGAAATGCTGATGACCCAGTACAGGGAGAGGAATGGAACAGATGGACACGAGGGGACAAAAACCTAAGAACAAGTAAAGAAGTGCTTACATTACAGCTGCCTCAGTCCAACTTTAAGGAAAAAAGCATTAAATATGTCAGCTCAAGCATAAAGTTCTGCTCCCCAAAAGAAACAGAGCAAAAAGTGCTAAGTCATGAGGGATTCCAAGCTAAGGGCACTCTGAGAGGTTTGAGTGTGCAGCAGAGTAGGCAAGAACAGCCCGGCTGCAGCAGCTTTAATACACAGGGAAGAAGTCCATCAGGCACCTCAGAGCCAAGAACACTGCCTGTAGAGTCCACAGGCTTGTCCCTAAAGAGTTATGGATATGTCCAGCTGTAAAGCATACAGCCAAGGCACCCTACACCAAGAGAAAGCTAGCCCAGGAGTTCTAGGTACCCCCAGGCAGCATGAGCTTTCTTTGTGCCAAGCCAAGTCACAGGTTACTCACTCCAATAAAGCAATTAGAAGCATATAGCACTGCTGTTAGAAGAAGTCAGAATAGAATTAATAGACAAACAGGAAAAAACCCACTAAAAGTAAAGTAATTTAAGAAGCTTGTGTTACCCATACAGTGACAATTTTTGGGTTTTTTTGTTTGTTCTGTTAACATGCTCAGGCTCAACACTGAGAAAATACATATAAAATAAATCTAACCTCATTGTTAAAAAGATATTCCTTGGCTTGACAATATTTTGACAATGTACTGCCTAAGTATCAATTCAGAAATCTAGCTGGATTTCTTTTTTTCCCAGATGATAATGATGCTTAGATACAGAATACAGTATAGTTTTGCTTAACCCAACTTTTGTAATGTAGGGATCAGTGTACTGAGCCTGCTCTGCTTCTGGAAAAAGCCAAGTGCTTCTCTCCATAACTCCTGTTCCCCCATCCTATGCCAACTCTAAGGTTCCTAATCCCTCATTTGACCTGGCTGATGTTCTCACACTCTAGATTTATCTCCCTAAATAATTTCATTTCCAAAGTAGAAGTTCCTGGAAAACAATTCAGTCCAGTTTGGCTTTAGGAGCAAACCAAAATTTTTCGTTTTCAAAAAGCAGCACACATTTCTGCCTTAGAAGGCTGTTTTTAATAGCTGGAGTTTCCTTCTTTTCTACAAAGACAAGTGCTCTTCCACACAAGTCCTGAAACAGAAAGGACAAACAGATCTTTTCCTAATCTTTCAGGATAACAAGTAATTTCTCAGAGACTATAAATGGGCAGCACCAACTTACACCACATTGATTGAAATTATGATACTCATAATCTTTTATGAGTATTTTCTAAAGAGCATGTAATTAAAAAAGCTTTTAAAAAACTTATTCTACAAGTTGCAAGTCTTTTGTGTCATCTGTCTGACCAGTTCTCTTATGAACTGAGCAAAGACAGGGAATCATAACTTAGGGACAGGAGAGACTACTCATAACTGCTCTCCTGTAACTGGCACAGATTTTAAATTGAAAAAGTCACAGTCTGCACAATAAAACCCAAAAGCAATCAGCAGTACAGTACCAAGTTTTAGGTTTTAAAGGCATTCAAGAGCAAAGAAAATCAAGAAAATCTTTTTCCTAAACAAGACTGACTGCCATAGCAGGCTGTCAATTGCACCTGCAAATCAAACTAATTTTGTTTTCAATAGGTTTCATGGACTAAGCACCAGTCTGTAAAAAGGTAAGAGAAAACAATTGCTAGTTTTGATAAGCTTGGTTCTCTAGCAGGAAGAAACCATCACCTGGAAAAGGAAACACATAGGGGATATATGAGTTTATTAAAGACAAAAATTCACAAATGGTGATTTAGTAACCAGGCAAGAATGCATAATGAAAGGCTCCAGCATGCATAGCAGTAAGTGAGTGACTGGAACAATAAAAAAGAACAAAATTGCAAATCAAAGTCAATGCAGTGCACTTTCAGAAAATGCCAATACACACCAAAGATCTGAAAACTCTCCAGCCAACATCTCACAGAGCAAACCTACCCGAATTCGATTGGACCCCAACTCTAACATCTGTAGCATCTGCAAGTTGCTCAAATTCTCAATTTTGCTGATTTTGTTGTTGACAAGGAAGAGTTTTTTAAGCTGGGTAAGCCGATCTAGTCCTTCAATGTGCCGCAGAACATTAAAGGAAATGTCCAGGACCCTGAAGTAAAACAAACCAAAGGTCTCATCAATCCATCAGGCATGGGTGATTCTGAAAGAGGCACTTGTAAATTGTAAATCTCCCTGTCTGCAGAGATCAAGCCTTTGCTAGGCCTTGAAGCTAAAGTCATGAATGCAATTTATTTTTATCAGAAAATACAACAAATAAAACTTCAAAATACTTCTGTAGTGCCTTAACAAAAAAAAAAATCATCTGCCACATGCAGAAGACAGCCATTATTTTGCCCAGCCATGGAGCTGCCACAGTGGGAGGAAGCCAATCTGCATTTTCCTTGGGAAAGGTACCTGCCTACAAGATCTGCCTCTGACAGGACCATGACAAGGGCTCCCCTGGGCAGGAAGCAGTTGTGATGGTGAGAAGTGAGCCAGCATTGCCCCAGTGGGAACAGTTTGGTAATGTACCTCCAGAGTGATCCAGGCAAGTGCCAGAAACTCAGAAACTTGGAAGGGTACTCACTCCTTCCCTAACACTCTTCAAAAACGAACGAACAAACAAACAAACAAACAAACAAAACCACCCAAAACAAAACAAAAAACCACAACAAACAAAAACAACAAAACACCTTACCTGAAATCTCTTGTCATTTTTGCAGGAATAAAAACCTGTTACACAGAGCTCTCACTGCAAGAGCAAAGGGGCCCTGAGAGCTCCCACAGCTGTGTGGAAGCTGCAACCACCTGCCATTCTCACTGCCTTACACAGCACAGCTTTCATTTCCAGCTGTCTGTCTCTGGGGAGCTTCAGGATAATGAAACTTGTGCACTGCACAGGTTAAATATCAACAGAGAATAGAATAGAATTATCCTTCATAGAGCACCAAAATAAATTCTGAGAGGCCTGGGTGATAACCACTGGAATAAGTACAGCATGAGTAACACAGTGAGTAGCAAACCACCCCCAGCCTAATCCTGGTGATTCCCCTGGACTCACTCAAGATCCACCAGAGACTCCAAGTTCTCAATCTTCCGAATTTGATTGTCATAGAGATCCAGCTCCCTCAAGGTCTGCAACTGCTCCAGGTTTTCAATGTGCTTAATCAAATTCTGACGGAGACACAGAGTCTAATTGTTGAGGAAAAGTTTAAAAAGAAACAGGAAAATGGAAATTAAGGATTGCATGTAATGCCCTTTGGCTTATAGACAAAAAGGTATGTGTGAGGGTCTCCCCATTAAGTTTTGCTGGGAATTTGTTGGGTTGTTAGTGGTTCGTTGGGTTTTGTTTGTTTGTTAAATACAATCTTTTCTTGGTATACCCCAATTCTACAGAAGGAAATCTTCCAACCACAACAGTCAGACACAGTAACAGCAGCCCAGAGAGGCTACATAATCTCCATCCTAGGAAATACTCAAAAGCTTAACTGGAGAAGGCCTTAAGCTTAAACTTAAACTGGGCCTGCTTTGAGGGCTTTACTGGAGACCTCCAGAGATCCTTTATGATCCATGTTATTCTATGTTCAGGATGTGCCCTGATGCACTGTCTCTCATCCACTTCCAAAACAAACTTGCAAAATCCCAAGATTTTTATTACTACTTGACAAATAGGTAAGCACTACCTTCTTCAGCTAAAAATGAGCCCAACTCACTAAATCTCAGCCAAGAAGAGACTCTCTATCTGTCCTCTTATAGGTTAGATCTACAAAATCCCCAGTTCCAAGAGACACTCTCTATTCCCCAGGACTGTTACCTTCACTTTCTTGAGCACCTCAAATCCTTCAATCTTCCCAATTCGGAAATGATTCAAGTCAACATCCTTAAAGAGAAATGGAGGGATTTAGCAGTTGTGTCAAAACAAATCAGGTCCTTAAAGATCAACCTAGTACTTTGTTCTGAGGAAATCATAGTCTTACAAGATGTGTAGCTCATTAAAACTTCCCTTCAAAGAGCACTTGTAAAATGGGTTTGGCACATGATTTTACCACCACAACTGAGACACGCAGCCTAAACTTGTCCACTGCAAATGCAGTATCTGCAAAATGCAACAGCCCTTTCCTGAGTCTGAGCATTACCAAAATTAGAAATCTTCAGAAATTTAGTGAGATGGAAAAAATTTTGCACAAATAAAGTTTTGCATAAAGTTCTCTTACCTACTTTGCTAGGGCTTAACCAGAACAGAAATTCCAGTTCTAGGCCTCAGATGAGCAGGAATCACTGACAGTTTGAATAACCAGTGTTTCAGTGAATGTTAATTCTTCACTGGCAATCAGCTGAGGCACTTCCCATCTGTGCTGTTCGGCCCCAGATGCTCCAGTTTTGAAAGTCAAAGAGAAACAGAGCACTTCCCCAGCCCAGCTCAAACCCTCTGCTGCTAACAGGCTCATGAGGCTGCTGATGCCAAGGCACTGGGCTGGGTAAGTCACTGTGCCTGTTCCAGATCACAGGGCTCACAGCAGCAAACAGCTCACTGAACATACTCCCTGCAGCTCGTAGCAACACCTCTTGCAGCACAGACACATTGTCAGTGCATCTATGCTTAATGTAAAATTCTACACTACTAACAAAATGTTTCAGCTAGTGATGAAAAGTAAAACACCTCTACTTCTAGTCTAAAGGCTCTGAATCAGTTCTGGGGAGGATCACAGCAGCCAGCACCTTCAGAAGAATTAGATCTTTTAATCAGGTTTCAATACTTGCCTTTGCCTACCTTTGTTTCCTGCAGCATAAAGCCCGTAAGGACAAAAATCTGCCTTTACCTCAGCTTCTGGGTCCAGGCTAATAGTCTCCATGTCCACTGGGGTCTCTGCTTCTCCTGTAGGAGAAGCAAACACATTACCAGCTTCTGTCCCAGACAGCCAAAGGCAGGATAACAGCCAACATCCAGAGAGCAAATGCTCCTCAGGAGGAGAAACACCTGAGAGGCACACTTCAGACATTCTGCTTCATTAAAACCACACATTAAAACCATGACAGCCTGTTACAGAAAAGAAAAAAAACAGCTTTCTTAACAGCAGGATTTCATGCTCAGATGCAAAAGACACACAGATCAGCACTGTGCCCAACCTGCCTGTGTGGCTGCTGGGAACTGCAGGCTCAGGAGTGGGCAGGATGCCTTTCCTTCACACCTAGGGCCATCATCCCTTTGAAGACACCCCATCCAAAGTGTCTGTGCTCCTCTGACAACATAATAAAACCTTGCCAAGAAGGCATCAGAACTGTCTAGAGGGATGACCAGGAATGACCAAGCATCTCAACAATCCCACCCCCTTCAGTTTCTTTTTACTAGCACTGCCACTTTATGTCTCTGTTGTGAACACTTCTGCATGGATCTCCCTTCCTTTGTTTGGCTGAACTCTCTACTGTGCCAGACAACACTGTTTATCCCACTGCATGAATTTCCTTGGGAAATGCTTTTACAGCTCTGGAAAACACCTCAGCATTTGCTGTGCTTCTACCACAGCACACGAGGGAGGGAAATTTACTGCAGAATTCATGCTGAATAATTCATGCCCATTCCCATTTGCTGGAGATGGTGTGCTGGTTGCATCAATTTCTGAAGAAAACCAAAGTCTGATTCAGCTTTGCAAAACTGACATACAATACACAAGATTTTTCTACTTCATGTGCAAAGCTGCTCTGGGTGCTACCAAAAACCCAAGCAACTTGAATTGCAGTCACATCCAAAGGCTTTGCACTAACTCCTGCATGCATGCAAGCTCATTCCCTTAACCCAGCAGCAGTGACTGTTTTCACAGCCCAGCATGGTTACACCATCCCTGTAAATGTCAAGTGCTCCTACTTAATGAGTGTTTCTCCTGCTAATGCTTGGCCTTTTAAGTAGTAGTGCAGGCACAAACAGTACCAGCATCACCATTTTTAATGCTACCATCCAACTCCAAGGGTTTGGTGGGTCCACAGATCATCATTGACCTTCCTGTATTTGGGCTGTTGCTCTTGCCTGGACATTTAAACAGGAAAGAGACTCATAGAGCTGATTCACAGAAGTTAAGACTGAAAAAGCAATCCTCTTTTTTTCTTTTCCTTTAATAGCACAAATTAGCAGGAAACATAAATTATATTTTGGGAATGCAAAACGAGCTGGTAGTCTCGGGAATGTTGAACAGCAAGATAGAAATGCCACCAAAAATTGACACACATACATGTGCCTGTCAGCAATTAGCAGTGAGCAACACCTGCCTTTTTCTTATTTTAGCTCCATATCAGGAGCTCTGCACTGCAGCAAGGGAGTGGGATACCCCACCCTGCTGCTATCAAGGCTGTACCTCTTTGACCTGTTTCTTGGGTGCAAAGACTCAGTGAGAAGTGCTCCAAGCCAAACAAGCAGTCTTGCTGAATTTACAGCCCACAGAAACAGTGCCCAGGTTTGGAACAACAGTTATTTGAGATATCCCATGCAAAAATCCAAATTATGCCCCTTGTATTGAGTCATACTGGCAGTAACTAAGTGTTCATGGCAAAGGAACTTTTTGAGTTTCAAGTCCTTGGAGATTTTAAAGTTGTCCAACAGTAAAGCCAATCAGGCACTTGGTAAAGAAGAAAGTCTTTAACAAAAAACCCCATTCAAGTAAAAATAAATCCTTAACTTTGTTTGGCTAGCAAGCTTCAATATTTTAATTTATAACCACTTGATTTAGGTAATGTGTTAAATGCTCTGTTCTGGGGCCTGTCAAAGGGTAGCCCATCTTAATTTTGACATATGGCTTTTATAGACCACTCATGATAGCCAGTGTGGAAAACAGTACTGAAATCCAAAGCTGCAAAACCAAATCACACAGGATACACACTGAATTCACTAAAATGAAAGAAATTTAAAACTGAACACACAGGCAATGCTGTTGTGTAATAAAGTCAGCTGTCATGAAGTCTATGCACTGTGTATAAAGCATTCAGCAGCCTGAGGGAGATGTGTATCTGGTACCAGCTGTAAATAAATATTGGTATGAAAATGTTAAAAAACATTTCCTCTGAAAGAACAGGAAAAAAAAAAAAGGAAAGAGAAAGAAGAGAAAAATGCTTCTAGCAAATTTACACTCATTTATATGTCATTTTATTTATGAACTGACTGGATATAAAAAAACTCTAAACTGACCCTCCTACAAGCACTTTACAGCCAGGACTGCAATTTCCCTTCCAAATTGCTTTACTCCACACTTCTCAATGGAAAAAAAGCCATCACTCTGGCAGTGAAGCTTCATAAGTGAATTTTTGTGTAACCTGTGCCTGCAAGCCACATGCCTTTGCAGAGGTGGAAAAAAAATCCAGCATTCAGAAAACCCAAATTCCACAGTGGGAACAGTCATTACAGAGTTATGTAAGTTCACAGAACCACATCATTTCAATCAACAAAAAGCCTAACTACACTTTTTAAGTGCATATGCATGAAGAATATTATAAATAGCTCAGTTATATGCTTTCTAACCAGAGGCTCTGTTCCTCAGAGAATTAGCTAAATGATGAATTTGAAATTTCAGCTGCTCAAGCTCTTTCTACTTAAGATCTTCTGTGAAAAAAAATGTGGAAAACTCATCATTTTCCTTTCAGCTGAGAAACTCTGAGCTGGCTGTGGAAAGTATCTCAAATGTTCAAAAATTATTCCTCTGCTTGGTTCCTGCCCTAGTTTTCTGAATGCTTACAGTTTGGAAAAAGTAACAATGCAGCCATTATATTAAACAGTACACAAATGTAATTCAGCAAACAAATCTGAATGTGCTTTTCTTGCTTTCACTAGAGTAAAAGAAGTACATCAATTATGTAATTCCTTTCATAGAATTCCCAGGGGAACAATGTGCAAAATACAACCTCCAACACACAGCTAAATCATGGCAGCTGAGCAAACACTGAGGATTCCAGGCATGCAAAGGAAAGCTCTGTCTGATCTGCATGGTTCCATCAACTGCACAGTGCTTGGGATGCACAGCTGGCAAAGCCATGACCAGCCCTGTGGAAGAGCATTTCTTTATTACTATTTAGGGGCTTTAAATTATCAACAATAAATTAGACCTATCTAGAGTGCACTTGGGTTATGAGATGAGATTTAAAATTCTAGTAACAATTTACCAGATTGAAAAATACTTTGGCAAATCCCCATGTGCAAGGTTAAGACGAGGAGGGATCCACTGTAAGAACTAAAATTTGTTTTATTATTTCCCTTCCAGTATCCCAATAATAACAACAAAATGGACATCTCTGTCAAAAGAATGATGTTACACTTCAGACTGCACCAAAAGCTCAAACCACCACACAGGGTCTGCAGAAATGGATCTGCTCTGACAAGTTCCATGCAAGCCACTGAAAACCCTTCCATCAAACATTCACAGGCTTTAAAGTATTCCTACCCCATATTCTAGTACAAACAGTGAGATCAGCAGGAAAAGTTTAAACCCAAAAGGATTCAAAGATATAATTTTGAGATGTCTTAGAACTTTTAAATTAAAACAACAAAAGGGACAGGTTCCTTCAGTCCCTCTAGAAATAGTCATTGTTGCCTTCCAAAGGAACCTGGCAATTCTTTAGGCAAAAAAACTCCATAAACTAAGGCAGAATTATGAAAATCTGCTCATGATAACTTCTAACGAAAATTTCCATAAAAGAAAAATATGCATAAAGGTGGTTTGCATTTTGATATCAAATATTTCAAAGTGAAACACGGATGGGTAAATAAACAAGGTAAAAAAAATAAAATCAAAGGTCTAATATTAGCAGTTCCATAAAAAGCAGGCAACTTTATTCTAGCAACGGTATCGCTACAATTTATTGAAATTTCAAGAGGATGGCTCTAGGGCAGGTTCCCATGGCTACCCAGCCAGGAGGAGCAGACACAGGCTGAGCAGACACAGGCTGAGCAGACACAGGCTGTGCACACGCGGCCGGCACTCCGGGAGGCAGTGCTGAGGCTGACACGGTACCTGCGGAGTTCTCGCCGTTCTGCTCATCCCGCAGGCTCTGCTGGCTCAGCTCTGTCACCAAGCGAACCGCCTGCTTCCTCCCCTCCTCGTCTCCCGACTCCTCCGACTCGATCCTCTTATCAACTGCACGAGACACAGAAGGGCAGGATTAGGCTTTTCCCGGGGCACAGGGGAGGAGCAGCAAGCAGATAAAATAACCGGGATTCACATAAACGACTAGGCAGTTAGTAGAAATCCTAAGTTAACTAAATGAAAGGTTTAGTCTTAAATAAAAGGCCTCTTACCCCTTGTTTCTACTTTGATTTTGGATGCACTTTTTCCTCCCATCACATCTTCCTAAAACCAACAATCTGGGAAGAAGACTGGAGGAAAAAGGAAATTTCTTAGATCAATGAAGTGCAATTCCAAAGATTACGGAGATGGAATTAGAACGATTACATTTTAAGAGCTCTTAGAAAAAAAAAAAATCAGTATCATGTACAATCGTACCAATGACACGAAGAAGTGAAGGCATCAATAAAAAAATCCTCGCAGATGAGAGCAACCGTCTCCCCAGAACAACCTGCCAGATCCCTTCACGTTTACCGAGCCACAGCTCCGGTGGCTTTAACCACCCTGGGCCTGGACCAGAAGCAGCTCCTCGCTGGCCCCCCCTCAGAATTTGCTCTCCTTTCACCAGGGGACTAAGGAAAACCAGCGCCATCCAGAAGCTTGCTTCTCGTTATCTTTACTTTTTACCTCACGGCCATCTCCACAACCCCACTCCTTCTCCCTCTGGCCACGGAGCCATGCGGTAACACACACCGGCCCCCGGCAGGGCCTGGCCCCCTGGCCACCGGCCCTCGGGCTGGACACACGGGGGCTGCACGACCGCGGAGCGCCCGTACGCCCCCCCGGCGCGCAGCTGGCAGCCGCACCGCCCGGAGGCGGCGCTCGAGCAGCCGGCCGCGCCGCGCCACCCCGACCCCCGCAGCCCCCGCAGCAGCCCCGGCGGGCTCTCACCCTCCATCATCTCCTGCGGCCCCGCTCCGCTCTCCGCCGCCATATCGCTCCTCCTCCCACCGCCCCTTCCGGAAACTGCCTCCGCCGCCGCCGCAGCCAATCAGAGCCCGCCGCTGCCGCCGCGCCCCAGCCAATCGCCCGCAGGTGGCGCGCCCAGGAGGCGGGGCAGAGCCCCACCCGCACCACAGCGCGCACNTCCTGTCCCGTCCTGTTCTGTCCCATCCCGCTGGCCGCAGGGGTCCGGGCGGCACCCTGGGTGGGAGGGAGGCCGCGCTACGCTTGTTGATTCAAAACTGCGAATGGCTTTCCAAATTACCCCAAGGTTTTGATTTCAAAAGCAGCAGAAAAGGGGGGAGAGGGTGCTGGGTGGATGCGCAGCAGCTCTGACAGAAAGAAGTGTGGTGGCGGCGTCCTATCCACGGATCCAGCAGAAGCGTCTGAGTTGGAAGGGACCCAGAAGGATCATCGAGTCCAACACTCAATATGATGCACAAATCTCAAAATCAACCAAAAGGTACAGAAGAAAAAACTTCCACAAGCACAGGTTTGCATTATCCTTTTACTGTCACTGTACTAGGTCAGATGAATGAGGCTTTGAGCAACTTGTTCCAGCAGAAGATGTCCCTGCCCATGGCAGGGAGGTTGGGACAAGATGTCCTTTAATGTTCCTTCCAATGCAAAGTATTCTATGATTCTAGGATAAGCATTTCCTCTTAAAGACTGGAAAGACACTACTCCCACAGTTATACATCTCNGCTTTCGGCCTCGTCCTTCCGCCGACAAACCCTTGCGAGGAACAGCTACCGCCCTGCGGAGGGGCCTTCTACCCGCAGCCTTCCGCCCGCGGAGCAGGTCGGCCGCGCTGCCTCGCGGAGCGCGGGGCACCGCGAGTGGCGGCGGCGGGGAAAGGGGAGGCCGGCGGGACCAACCAACTCCCGGGCCCTCGAGCCGATTTGCCTCCTCCCGCGCTGGAGGCCCATTCGCCNGAAGGGACCCAGAAGGATCATCGAATCCAGCTTTTCCGTGGATAGTCCGTAGAGGGATGGAACCCACACCTGGGCAGGGTGCTAAGTCAGCAGTCACCTCGGGGTGATGAGCACACAGAGCAAACACAGAGCAGGACGCTCAAGAATGAGCCTTTTGCCGTCACTTGCAGGGTTGTGGCTTCGGTTGGGAGGCATCCTTACCTGCCAGCGTCACTCCCTGCTGTGGGCCTGACTCTGTGTCCTTTGATTCTGTTGCAGATGGTGGCTCCCTAGGCCTGGCCTGGCGACCAGAGTGTGATCATGGCAGCTAAGGCTTATAGCCCCTCGGAAGGGGCCCTTCTGTCTTCATCAGCAGGCTTAGTCCTTACTCACTTGAATGACTCTGATGTGCTAAGTAGATCCTTCCCCTGGGGCAACAAAAGCAGGAAAAGTCCTCTCCCTGGGCTCTGTCAGCTTGGAGCATCCCTGCCTGGTGAGCACAATCTTGTGAGAATGAGTTCCCATTAAGCTTTTGAGCAGTTTCAGGTCTTCCTCTTGCCCTTCCTCAAACGTAGAGGTAGCAGCAATAAGTATGGGCCAGGATGCACTTGTTCAGTGAGCACCTGAGCCATGGATTATTGCAGGCTGGGAGAGCTTCTAGGGAAAACATTACTGGATAGGTATTGTTGTGGTTTGTGTATTGACAAAGGACTCTTGATAATAATATCAGAAGGTTAAATATCATTTATTAAAATGACTCTATAGTTTAGAGGATTTTGGCTATAATGTGCCCAGGTACAGAGCTCAGATGCTTACTTCTTCATTCTCTGTACAAGAATGCTAGAATACAAGAGTGCTTACAATATAAGAGAGATAACAGTCTTTCACCTCATAGGTAGAAAGAAAAACTTCTATCTCTCACTATCAGGAGACAGGCAGATAAATCTAAATTGTCTTTGAACACAAAATAGAGATTTTGTTTACAGAAGCTTATACAGAGTAAAAAAACCAGTAAAAGATACTTTCCCATGAGAAGATTTTACTGCAAGCTTGCACACAGAGAAACTTATAATATGTTCTTGCAACAGATAGGTGCTCACAGAACCTCTGAGAATTGTAGTACAATCACTTGGCACTTTGTAGCCTAGAACATTGGTGTGGACACAGGTATTTCAAAGTCACATACTGTGAGCAGTTAATTAAGTGGCTTCCAACTAATGCAGTTTTTAATAAGGGCTTGAGCACTTACTGCAATTATTTAATGGCCGTTTCATTTTTAATTTGAGAGATTTCAAAGCATTTTAAACACTGCTAAGTAAAAAATAAAAGCTAACTAGTCTGGTTAAAACTTATCAATGTTGGCAAGTTGTATGGACTAAGTTTATGTGTTCCAGATTCAAAAAGATAAACTTATTGGAATAGTTTCTGTTTTCTTTAGTTTCACTGATTTTATTTTCTTGTAGTTTCTTTAAAAATCTAGAAGCATGTATTTTGGGATGAAACTTCAGTTGCTTCAGCTGATTCAGCTTCAGGTGGTTTTTTTTCTCTAATTCCTTCCTCTGATACTCCTGTAGTAGACTGTTACAGCAACATTGCTGACCTTTATCTTTTCACAGGGGAGAAGCGGAGCTCTTACTGTTTGTCTTCTCTGGCAGCTCATAACATTTGTACCAGCAAAACTGGTAACTCATGGGCTCAGTGGGATCCTGCCTCTCTCTCTGCTTCCATTGGAAGTTCTGCTTCTTGCTCCTTTTTGCACACCCCAGCTGTGGAGGAAGCCAGCCAGCACCTCCCAGCTGCTGCACGGAACCCAAACCAAGCCATCTTCACTGTGGATGCCAGCACAACAGAGGTATTTGCAGCAGAACCTGCAGCACTAAGCTCCCCATAACTGCTACAGGTTGTGTGATAGCAGGCTGAAATTACTGGTTTTCTCTTGTGTATCTGCAGGTAATCAGAGTGTCATGAAGGCATTTTGTAGTCTGCTCCAGCTCAGTGGTCTTCTAAAGGCTGATGAGTTTATTTCCATTGCAGGTTGTAGTTAGCAAAATACACAAAATAATAGCAGAAGCAAGGATGTATCGAGTCTTTTCTCAAACAGGCCAGGGAGGTTGTGGACTCCCCATTCCTGGAAATGTTCTAGGCCAGGTTGGATAAGGCTTGGAGCAACCTGGGCTGGTGGACGGTGTCCCTGCCCACAGCAGGGGTGTGGAAGTGGATGGTCTTTAAGGTCCTGTCCAACCCAAACCATCCTGGGATTCAGTGGTTGTATAAGAGTGCAGCTGTCAAGTGACATGAGGGAAGAAACGAAGAGCAGAATGTGCTTCAGTCCTCTCTGTAAAGTAACAACCCTGAAATATGTTTGTGGTGGCACAAGATTTCTTTATCTGCCCCAGTAAACATTTCATTTGCATTGGGAGGGAAAGAATTTCTCTGTTTCCGTCCTGAGAGGAATCTAAAATTGAGTCTTGAAAACTTTAAAGAGCTGTGGCATGTTTTAGCTTGAGCTGACAGTTTGAACTGACTTTGAAGACACTGAGTGCCCCCTGCTCCATTGCACAGGCTCCAGTGTGCCAGTGACTTGTGTGATCACTGCACACCTTTGAGTTTGGATGCAGTTTTGTGGCTTGCCTGGGCTTTGCTTGCAAATACAGCTTTGTAGTTTAGCCTCCATGGATGTCTTTGTTTATAGTTATCAAGAAAGCAGGAAACCTAAAAGGAAAGCAATGTCTCAAAACCTCTTAACCAAAAAGATGTGTGGGCAAGGGATGTCCTAGAATGAGAATCTATAATGGACTCAGAATTGTAAAGAACCATTTTGTTTCCACCAAGAGAAAGGGATATTATAAGACATTAAAGCAACAACCTGAGGAGATGATGAGCTCTTAAAAAAAGTACAACTTTTATTCTTTGTTTAGGTTTGTTTTTTTCTGTTCTTTTCTAGATCCTAGTGGCCAATGACCAAGCTTGCAAGTTGCTTGGGTGCAGTAGTCAGGAACTCATTGGTCAAAAGCTGTCCCACTTGATATCCAAATCTGGTCAAGAAGCATGGGAAGCAGTGGGTGAGGAGTACCTAGAAACTTTGGAATGTTCATCAGTGGTTTCAGGAGCTGTGGTATGTGAAATGTTCAAGGAAATATTCTCCACCACATAAAGTGGTTTTGTAGGCTTTGGTTTGGGTTTTTTTTCCACATTTTCTATATAATTTCCTGATATATTTAACTCTGTGGGCATTTGGCAGTTGTGTCATTTGCAGGACTGTTTGGTTTAAAAGTTTGCAGGTGTGGGAATTCAAAGGGCAAAAGATGATTTAAGGAGACACCCATGAGAACCTTGCAGCTGTCAACACATGGAGTCACTGTGACTTGACCAAATCAGAACTTAAAGGACATTAGATTTAAAAAAAAAATTGCTTGACATGGAAAAAGTCTATTGTGGAAAATTCCCCAATTGTCTGGTCCTTAAAAATATATTTTAAATTATCTTAATTTGGGTTGTGCATATTATAAAGGTTGAAGCAATTAAAATACTGTGAAATGTCTTTGTCAAAACACCATAGTTAGTGCAAAAGAGTGAAATTGATATTTTGCCTAGGATGGGGTTGTTTATAAGAGAACTGCATGAGAAAATCTCCATATTATTTTCTTTTGCTGCTATTGTGAGTTATCACTAGAGAGTCCGTGGAAAATGAGCTCATATTCTTTCAGGTGTGTTATTTTTGAACTGAAATTATCAGTATCTCAGAGCCTCATCTTCCTGAATCCTCAATTGGATATAGGGTGGGAGCAAAAATCTAAGTTTGATTCAGTGAAACCTGAGATTAAAATTAAATGTCTGGCAGAGGCACTTATTCTAAGCTGTTCCAAATACTTTATAGGAGTCACTGTGTAAGCCATAAACCTATTCTGTCAAGTTCATACAGAAATCATAAAAGGCTTGGGACAAGCCTTGCAGGCTATAAGATAAATAAACATTTTCTGATCTGAGGAGAATCTCCTCCCATAAGAAATTAAACTGCTGGTTTTGCAGCTGAAAGCAAGGACTGTGTTACTAATGGAGAGTGTTCATTAGCACCATGGGACATCCCTTAAATAGGACATCTCTGAGAGGCACTTCACACTGAATGCAAGGTGTTAGAGTGGTACATTTATTATTCTGAAGTCTTTATGCCTTTAGACTTCCTGAGACCGGGAGAGATACAAAAGTAACAACATTTCGTGTATTATTTTCAGACATTTTAATTTCTGTATTAAAACCATTCGTTCCTATAAAATACTAGTAATTAGTGAAGAAATGTTGTTTTCTTGGGGATATCTTGGCTCAGTATCTTAGTCCTGTTTGAAATTCGTTCTAAGTAACCACAGTCTTAGTAAGTCATGTCTCCATTTCTGCATCTGGTGGGAAGGTGGATGTTATTGGCCACCTCAATGAGAAGATCCCTGTCTCAGTCTGGCTGAGGCCAATAAGAAGCAAGGACACCCAGCGTTGTGTGGTTGTGCTGGAACCAGTGGAAAGACTTTCAGCTTGTGTTTCCTTCACGGTTGACGTAAGTGTTTTCCTAACAATCAAATGAGGTTGCAATTTGTGAGAGTTTGTGTGTGAGTGGAAGGTGTCTGAAAGGCAGCAGGCACAGGCTGCTGTTTGTGAACATGGAATGTGTCCATGGCAGGGCCTGAAACCTGGGCTGTGCATGCAGGAGCTGTGCATGGATCTCTGGTGTGCTCCCCCTGATGGGTTTGGCAACCCACACAGAAATACACTCTCTGTCCTCAAGGAACCTCTTATCCTTGAGCAGTGTTGGTTTGGCAGGGGGTTGATACTTTGGGGTATGGATGCCTTTGTGAAGGGATCATCTGGCTGAGGAACAGTCCTGTGAGGAGCACTGGACACCTCTGCCTCTCTCCTGGGCAAAGGACAGGCTCCCTGCACAGTGATATGGGAATATTGGTTTATGCTGTGTCTGCTTTTACTGAGTGAGTTACTGGTAGTGAGTCCACCAAAGGACTGCAGAGTGAAATTTCCTGCCATTGCTTAGGTAACTGCAGAAACTATTGTCAAAGCATTGAGTGGACTGTGGCTAAAATGTTAAAATTTTAACAATCCTGTATATTTTCCTCCCCAGGGAAAAATTACATCATGTGACCTCCTTTATGCTCATCTCCATGGCTACCCAACATTGGAAGCAGTAGTTGGACTCCACATAAAGGACCTGATTCCTTCTGTGCAGATCCCTCCTCTAGGCAAAAAAATCCCAAAGGTATAGTATGAGCACCAGCCTCATTTTCCATAGCCTTCCCATTTGGAGTGCATGCTCTTTTCCCTCCTTACATAATAGAAGAAAGTCTTTTCAGAGAGAAGCCTGATTCCTCTGGAAAAGAGTGGGCTGCCTTTTTGTGGAGCTGCTATCTGAAGAGCTCCTAGCTAGGGATGAGACCATGCCCTGACCTCTCACTGGAATCTGCCCAGGTCAAAGACAGTTTTCCCCAATCTTTCTTTGTAAGACACTGTGCCCTCCCTGTAAGCTCTTTAAGATTCCTTTTAATTCTTCAGTCCATTTCAATCATGTCTGTCTGAGGAGTGAAAGAATACCCAGATCTTGCAAATGCCATGAAAATGGGCAGATAGGGAGTTGAAGGAGGCCTTCTTATGAATGCCTAATTTGAATGAATGAAAAGCTGCAGCATAGACTGGTTTTCATCTTCAGGATATTTATTTAGTAGTTCAACACTGGATTCCAAATCCTTTAAAAAAACAGATGTTGTTCATTTTGATATTCACAAGATGGGTTCCTTTTCTTTTCCTGCTCCTTTTTCCTGAGAATTCCTGTGTAATTTTATATGAACAATGCAATAAACCCAAAACATTTGGTCAGTCAGAGGTTTTCTGTTTGAGTTTTTTGCTTTAATTTAGAACCTCAGGATCCAGCGAGCTGCAGGCCGAACCAGAGAGGGTGCCATGTTTCCCCTCAGTTTAAAGCTGGAAGTCAGCCATGTGGAGGAGGAGAAAGCAGTGGTGCAGAAAGATGAAATCCCACAGACAGAAGGCTCTCTCCCAGGCTATCAGTACTCTGCTACAGTTGTGGTTTTCTCCACCATCAGTGGTCTTATCACTGTCCAGTCAGATGGAATCATCTGTGACATCACGGATAGCTTTGCTTTAATGCTCTTTGGCTATGAGAAGAAAGATCTGTTGGGAAAGGTAAGATAAGTTCCTATCCTCCCAGAAGACTTATACATGTGGCAGCATATCCACTGGAATTGTGAAGCTGTTTTACACTCCTTGCCATCACAAAACCCCTGTGTTCCACATGTTTGGTGAGTGAGGTGTGGGATGACATGGAAATTCCCGTGCTGGAATTGCTGAGACTTGCAGTGCTGAGGAGCTGCTATGGATTTCAAGTAGCCCAAAGCAAGCTGCACAGTTCTTTATTGGTCATGTGGGTCACTTTTGCCTGGCTGTCCATGAGATTCATGTTCACAGACATGGATTGTCAGCATTTGCCCCCATCCCGTGAAAGCTGGCTTAGCTTTACGAGGTTTTGTTCTTTGTTTTAGAACATTACCTTCCTGATCCCTGGTTTCTATAACAACATGGAAAGAATCAGTGGCTGTTCTTTGCCTTTACCTCCTCTGGATGATCCCACAGGGACAGAAGGTGAGTGGCTTTTTGAAGTTTGAGTGCCTGCCATACAGCTGGCTCTGGCTGCTGCAACCAAGGGGAAATGAGCAGAGATGGGAGGTTCACCCACAAACATGAGAACATTCTTCATAAAAGCAATGCCCCTCCATGCAGCTTTTAAATCAGGTTTCCACTATAACCTCAGGTAAAGGGAATTGTTCACCTAAGATTGAGCTTCTCTCTTTGTTGCAAAGAAGATAAAACTGAATATCCAATTTGGAAATTACAGTGAGAATAGAGAATGCTTTGTACTTAACAAGCACTTCCCCTCCCTCCTTCCCTCCCTCCCTCCCTCCCCTGCTAGGACCCTGTGGTATTTTAAAATGTGTAAAATATAGCTCTTGTGACTGTATTGCAGCGAAGCTGTAGCTACTTAGGATTAATATTTTAAGGGGAAAATCTAATATTCTGAATTGGCTTGTGCTGCTGGCTAATATTCAATGTTATGGTTGCTGTATTTCAATCAGGGAGGCATCTCATATTCCTCTGATACAGACTGCATCAGAATTTAACAAAGTTTTACTTCTCTGAACACAGCACAAATAAACAGAAGCAAAGAAGCCTTGTGTTTCCATATCTGTCTTTTCCAGCCAGCTCTGCCCAACACAGAGAACACCAGCAAGTTCATGCTTTCATCCATATCACATTTTAGGCTGCTTTTGTCTCCTTTTTTTCCCCCCTATTTTTTTTTTCTTTGCTTAGAAATGCACATCTGTGCTGAAACCAATGCACCCCACTGGAACAAAGAAGAGTTAGTAGACTGTACAATTTCAGTGTAGGTAATTCTTTGATGAAATTATGCCCCTATTCTAGGAGTAGTTCAGTTCTTCAGTGAGGAAGCATTGTTGGCACTCAGCTATTACTAATTAAAGGATTGTTCTAGATTCAAATCTAGATTTGTTCATTCATTACCTTCTTCTGCAGCAATAATACTTGGTTTATTTCATCTTCCAAACTCATGTTTTTCTTCTGATCTGTTGTAACTGGGGAAGGAAAGAACTTCATCTCCTCTTCTTTCAAACATGTTCAGACTCCTTTTTTATCTTACAGCTTCAGTGAGTTACATAAATCCAGTCCAAACCTTTTCATTATATGGGTTTGGAATGGGCTGTATATGTGTGGTTTCAGCTTTTTTTTTTTTTTAATGCTGCTGCTGTCTGATAATTTTCATTTCAGTCTCTTTACATTATTGGCATTTTTTAGGCCTCTGAACTTCAGTTCAAGTAGCTAATGCCTGATACCAATATCTGCCCAAGAGCTTTGCTAGAAAAGCAAATTTTGGCAGCCCTAAAACATGTAGATTCCTGCATGTGGTGATTTCTTAAAATAGAGTGGAATGCTTGTATTTTGACTGTTTTGCCTCAATCAAGCCTTTTATACTCAATTCCTTAGGGAAAAGACAGACCAAGGCAGTTCCAAGTTTATTTTTAATCACTGTAGCCTCTGAAGCCTAAACATAAAGGTTTAAATTTGTGTGGTTTTGTTTCCTGTTTGGTACAGAGAGCAGCTTCTTGGCTGCATCTTTAGCACACCTTCTGTCAAGAGATGAAGAGCAGAAATTGGAGCAACAACACAAAGATGACAAATTAATACATGATGAGAATAAACAAAAGAATGGGACCAGTTTCTTTGCTCCTCCCTCACCTCCTGAAGCAGCATCCACCCCCAATAATAGGTAGGCATTTCACAGACTGCATATTCACTTGGGAAAATGAAGAGCTGTGATGGCAATACAGTTTTTTCACCTGTTTGATGTCTGTGGGAAGGTGTAGCAAGAGCCTTCCATGCACTGCTGTCTTTAGAATCTGAGTGCTGTTTGCAAGACAGGCTGAGCTGTCCCTGCCTTAGATTTTTATTTATATCTGCACAACCTACCATTGTAAAGTTACAGAAATTCCAGCTCTAAAGGGGACCAAATGTTTCATCCAGACTAAGGTAATTAGGCTCTATCTTCACTAATCATAAATAGTGGATGTTTATCTCTTTCCAGCTGGTGTTGCTCTGAAATCAGGTTACCTGGAGGGAATTCTAAGTGTTACTCCTTCTGGTGCTTGGCATAACTGTCAGGTCATCCATTAAAACAGGGTACTGTGTTACTGAAGTCCAGCCATTTTTATTGTACATTTCCAGGTCTTTTTCCTGTTACAAGGTTAGAAATTCTGTAGAAGTACATATCTGATGCTCATGGCCTACCTTAAGTCAAATTTTAAGCCTTCCATATTAATAATTCTAGCCTTCAGTAAATATTTGCTATCCATTTTGAGGTATAGACTATTACAGCACAGCTCTTGCTGCTTTTTAAAGTGGCTGATAGTGTCATTTTTTGTGCTCTCCTGGTCTACATCTCTCATATCATATTTGTAAGTAAGGATTGTAAGTGCTTTGCTTCATTGTTTCTCCACACTGCATTTTTACTCCTGGAAATGTTTACAAAATACCTTGTGCCATGGGCTTCAGTAAACCCTGATGGATGGAGACATCCATCTCCTGTTGGACAGACAAGGGAACTTCTGTTTTCAGGCCTGGCAGCATCCTGCTGATATCTGATATCCTGAACAGCAGGCCTAAGCACCAAACTGACTTACAGGATGAATCTTGAGCATGATGCTATTAATACCATCAAGGTTCTTTAGTTAAAAATAGATGATTAAAACATTTATATTAGTTATTCTTAATGCCAAACTGGCTGTTGTAGAGATGTTTGTATAACTTTGTGTAAGATATATTAAGGAGTAGTCCCAACAGATATCCCTAGAGACTTGTTAGTACAATATTTTAGGCAAAACCCTCCCAGCCCTGGCCCAGGCTGGTTGGGAAGTGAGCCATCAGAACCAGATGTTTTCTGCACAAAAAGGTGTACAAGTCATTTGGACTGTTTGATTTGGGCCTATCAAGCTGG
This sequence comes from Leptocoma aspasia, assembly GCA_013399835.1. Taxonomy (NCBI): domain Eukaryota; kingdom Metazoa; phylum Chordata; class Aves; order Passeriformes; family Nectariniidae; genus Leptocoma; species Leptocoma aspasia. The sequence goes on along the minus strand of VXAX01007762.1, from coordinate 252,694 downwards.
ACCCCTCTTTTGGGCAAACTTGGAGACCTCACCTACAAGTGGATCCCCTGCATGGGATTTTCCCAATTGCTGGGAAGGGTTCTCCAGGTCCTCAGTGAAAAAAGGTGCTCCCCAGCAATTCCAGACTCTGGATGGTGGTAAAGTGTTTAGGCAATTGGTGATGGATCTTCCTCAATCACTATTCTTTCTCCTATAGTAATGATTAGATGCATCACCTTGCTTATTTTTGCTTGTTGCTAAAGCTGAGCGAGTAATAAGCTTATTGTTTTATCAAATGTATCCTTTTACGTCTGTGTTGCCTCAATATTAATAGTGAAATAAGAATTGCCCATTCCATTGCCCCCATCAACTGGCAAAACACCTGCCATGTGTATTAGGGTTTGGTTTTTTTTTGTGGTGGTAAATGGTTTATTTCTATATTTAGAAATAAAGCTAGAGAAGGAAATTATCCATAGGGAAAGAGTGCCATTTGAGTGTACCCACTCTTCTTTAGTAAATTTGTCAGGATTTTGGATGCCTATGCAAACAGCTTTCTGCCTTTTGCTTTTAAACTTGAAATGAAACTATTGGCCCAGGTTTTAAATAGTGACTATATTTAAATGGGTATTATACAATAGGACAGTTTTCTTATTTTGTAATCATGATGTCACTGATAACTTTGAGTCTTTGCAGTGAGGACAGCCTTGCTAGAGATGGGCTCTCAGCCCCCCAGAGAGCCTTATCCCAAAAGCTGGCCTGACACAATCAGAGCAGGGGCACAGTATAGAACAGTGGAAACCCCTCAGGATCAAACAATTCTCAAAAGATGCTCTCTGCAAGGCTCTCTCTCACACATCATCTGACTCAGAACAGTGGGATTTAGGTCAGAACTTGGAGATTCCAGAGAGCAGCAGTCATAGTGCAGTGTCTCCTGCAGTAACTGTTGCCTCTTTGTTCCAGACTGGAAGACAATCTAAATGCATCATCCTGTGACCCAGGGAAGCTGCCTTCTGCAGTTACTTGTAACTCACCTGGAACACCAACAGTGGATGAGCCAAGGCCTGGGACAGCACTGATCTGCAGACAAGACTTTAAAAGCCACGTGGTTCCAGGGCAGGTGTCAAAAACAAACTCGATGTGTGATGCAAAACATTCCAGCCTCGAGCACATTGTTGTTGACAACTGCCTGCTAAATGATCCTTCCACCTTCTTTGCACGTGAAAGAAATTCTGGCTGTGGTGTTTGCTCAGGAAATAAAACAGGCTGCAGTGCTTCTGCACCAGGAGCTGCCACAACCTCTGAAGATGTGAAAGAATCTGAACTGAACTGTATTTGCTCTGGTCTTGAGGTACTGGGACTGAAGGCTGGTGTCAAGGGGAACTCAGGCAATTCTTTAGGTGTTACTGCAGGTCTTGTAGGAGGATGTTGCTCTGATGCAGTGGACTCCAACATGCTAATAGAGACAAATGGTGCCTTTTCCACTCATCAAGGAAAGCAGCTGCTGAGTGGTGTTGCCACAGAAGCTGATTCTGGGTGGCTGACCTCCAGAAGGCATTTACAAAACTCTGAGGAATCCTCCAAAGCATTTCCTGAGAAACCTGAAACCTTTGCAGAAGCTGTGAGGGACAACTCCAACAGAAATCCTCTGAAAAGCAAAGGTAGGCCTGAAGAACACTGTCAGCTCCTTGGGCAGCAAAATATGGAGATGAAAGTAACATCAACCCCAGTGAAACCAGAAGGCAGGCTAAATCCAGCAGCTCCTTTGGCCTGGGAGATTCTGGAAGGCAGCTACATTGGGAATTGCTGTCACAGAGATGGTTCACAATTCAGTAAGTGAAACCTTGTCCCCTTCCCAAGCTCTTATTGGGGTGCTCCTTTTCACCCACAGTTTTGCAGAATGCAGACAGTTCTGGTTAGAAGCTCACAGTGGAGAAGAAGGAAGAAGCATCTAGAAGAAAAAAAATGGTATTTAAGTCTACCCAGAGGGTATCAGAAAAGGAGGTGGTATAAAATACAAAGTTGGTAAGAAATTAATCCCTACTGAAAAGTCAGAAATTCTCTCAAAACACAATTAAAAAGTGCGAACCTGATAACTTTTTCTGAACAGAAAATACAAACTCCACTGTAAAACTAAATTGCATTAAAATTGTATAATGGAATTTGTTTCATTCACTCCATCAGCTGCATTCAGTGGCTTGTTGAATAAAATCCCCATTTTTATGTAATCTAGAATAACAGTGTGAAATGAATAATCACATTTGGACACTGACAAGTCTTTGCTGGAGGTGGGAACTCTGGAGGTAGCTGATAGGTACCTCTAGAATAGCTGTGCTGGTGTCAGCCCCTCTGATGATTCTTTACTGAGCAGGTGTTCCCCAAACTCTGAACTTTTTGTCAAGAGCTCAGAATTTTGTCCTAAAATGTCTGCGATCTTGTTCAACACGGAAGTTACATTCTACCATTTTAATTTCCTCACCTGTTTCTACAGGCATACACTTCGAGGTGAAATGTGCAGAACTGCAGGATCCCACTGTACTTTTCAGTGTCTGGGTGGTGAAAGACATTTCACAGAGCCAGAAGGAAGCTGTAGCAAAGACTCAGCATTTGCTTGCCAGCCTAGCAAACTCTTCCCAGTCTGTTGCTGATCTTTCTACTAAAAGTCTTGGAGAAGTAAGAAATCCTACCTTTGAATATTGAGCATTTCTCTCCTTGTTTGACTGTTAAGCTGAAGCTGAAGTCATAAAGCTTTTCAAATTAGTTACATGAGTTGGTGGGGTGGATGTTGCTGTTTCTTTTTTCCCCTGCCTTTTTGATTCACTAAAACAAAATCTGAATTGCTATTTTGTAACACTTCTGGTGTGGGGTCTAGTGTAGTTACCTTTCCAGCCTGATCAGTGCAGTTCCAAACTGCAGGGTACTCAAGAAGTATAGTTTTCACTATCAGAACCTTATCTATTTTTGCAGATGTGTATGTTCTTTTCAGTATTTATTAATTTTATAAATGTGATTCTGTGGCTGGTCATTTTTTGCTGCTATTGTAACCTATATATCTGTACTTAGGCCATCAGGTCAACTTCACTTTTTGACAATTCCCTACGAGCTGAAGATCTTGAAGGATTAGGAGCCTGCGAGGGAGAATATGCAAAAAATTACAGCACTCTCAATCTTATTGGCAAAGGCTCTTTTGGCTTTGTCTGGAGTGCCAGGGGCAAGAAAGATCACCAGGAGGTGAAGTATTTCTTGTTACTCTATTGCAATGGTATTTTTAGGATGAAAACTGAAAGGTTAGAGCATTCATATTCTGTCAACATTATATTGTCAAAAGCTTTTCTTTGGTAGTTTGGGGTTCTGCTTTGTTTAAACAGAAATCTGTAATGGAAACAGGATAGCAAAACATTTGCATTGATGTTGTGTATAAATGTTACCTGAGACAACAGAATGAGTTAATGAACTAATGAATGCAGCTAACTGAACCTGTTGAAAGGAGTAGACATTAATCTTAACAGAATTATAGGTTTTACTTTTCTGTTACTAAAGAGAATGGCAAACCTCAAAATCTTTATTGTGCCATGACTCAAGAATGGGGAGTAGACATACTGAGATTATGGCACCTCCTCTTCTTCAGGAGAAGTATTTTGGGTGCTGAGAGGGCAAGTTCTGGTGTTTCTCTTGCATGGATATTAAGTGCTCATTTCCCCCCACTGCCACCCATGTGCTATAACTGGTTGATTAGAGATCTGGCTTGTCAAAGCCTTTGGAATTCAGAGCAGCAAAAAATATATTCCATTTATGTGTATCATTTGGCTTCTAGGACTGAACTAATTTAAACACATTTAAATGTATATAAGCTATTCACATTGGGTTGCTTCCATGCCTCTAGTAATATGAGGCACTAAGAGATTTCCTGGAAATTAACTTACCTGACACTCAAAGCCATGCTTTGGCAGATGATGCTGAATGCTGTTGTCTTTGTAGGTTATTGTAAAGTTCATCTGGAAGGAGAGGGTGCTGGAGGACTGCTGGGTAGAGGATCCTGACCTGGGGAGGGTCACTCAAGAAATTGCAATCCTGCAGAAGCTGCAGCACCCCAGTATCATTAAGGTACAGTTGGCACTGCATCAGGTGCTTTGTTTGCATACTGGGTGTCTGCTGTTCCTCTTCAGGAGTGAAGTGTCCTGTACTGAATCTGTCTTTTCAGGAGAGAAAGTAACCTGTTTATCCTGCTTTGTTTTGGAGGGTGTGTCACAGCAGATTGTTGCTTGCTTCCACACTTTTACCCCAAACTGATCTGAATATGTGATTCTTAACAGAAAAAAAGCTATTTCAGGATAAGATGCATATCTTGGAATTGTGATGTCCCATCTGAACATGTACCAGCTCAGTAAATAATCTGGACACATCTTGTTTCATACTCTTTGTTTTGAGGTTGTTGGTTTTGGAGTAGTTGGTTGGTTTTGTTTTTTTTTTTTTGGTTTCACTTGAGAATTCCTCTTGGATTTAATTCTGCTCCCAGTTTTAATTCCGTACTCTTTTCAGGAAACATTTTTGCTCACTGAAATGAGACTTTAAAGATTATAATATACACCAATTAAATCTCCAAAAGGAGAGCAATGTTTGTTAAAAAAAAAAGGCATGTTTTGAGGATGAAGCACATGATTAAACAGGTCTTTTATTTATAGGTGTTGGATGTATTTGAAAATGAATGCTTCTTCCAACTGGTGATGGAGAAGCATGGATCTGGTTTGGACCTCTTCACATTTATTGATAATCAGCCCAACTTGGATGAGCCATTAGCAAGTTATATATTCAGACAGGTGAGAGCAGAATTGCTACATGCAGGTGAGAATTGGTTCATGTAAGAACCAGGATTCCGTTTCACTTAATACTGGCTCATCAACTGGCACTGGAGTTGTGCTCAATACTTGCAGAACCTTTCCTCACCATTCAGTAGGGGTGATTGAAATGCTGCCTGCAGAAACCTTGTTATGGTTTATGGATCAGGAAGCAACAAAGAAGCCTTTCCAGGACCTTACTGCCTGAGAGGGTTTCCCGTGGAGCCATAGCCCCTCAGCTGTTACCAGCACACAGCCCCTGTCACCCAGACACCATTCATGTAGCACTCACATTTCCTCTGAGGGAGGAGGAAAACTCACAGAAGCTTGCCCCAAGCCTACAAAAAGCCATGTTTTCATTTACTTCAGTGCTTGGTTTAGATTGGTTACAGGAGTAAAGGGCTCTGCTCTTTAAACCAAAAAGTTATCTTGGATTTTAACGGTGGCATAATGCAAAGTAACTCAGGGTAGTTTCCCATGAGTCAGGAGCTTGCCTGAGGGCTGAATTGCCCTTTGTTTAGTGAGTTAACCACAGCAGCAGTCCCCAGGTAATTTCCCCTCATGAGTTTTGGAGTAAATTCCCTGCTCTAGGGTATGCAGGAATTGCTGTGCACATGGTAACCTCCACCCCACACCCTTGCTGTGCCCACCTTACCCTCACCAGGGGTGCTGATGGAATATGGAAGCCAAAGGTGTCCCTTTAACCTTGTGATGGATCAGCCCTTTCCTTAACCCAGCCTGGGATTTATAAGGCTGACCTGTTCCCTCAGATCTGCACTGCATTTCTCTGCAGAGGCAGATTTGTATTATAAATAGAAACTTTTCTCCCTCAGCCATCTGCTTTTCTTGTTAAAAACATTGTAGGAGTCAGGATTGTCTCCAAGGTGATATCATTCTCATATTATCCCTAATTATGGCATTAAAGCATGAATCGTGCAGGAAAAAGAATGGAGTTTAGGAGTGACTGTGTTATTTATACCAAACTTGGCTCTTAAATGCTTTGTCATCCTGCAGCATGGAAGGCACACAGTAATATCCTTCTGGAGAAAGCAAAGGACCCTCCAAATGAAGCTGGGATAAAAATAGAGTAATTTGCAGGATTGTAGCAGAGAGCTCCAGTGCTCACAATCACATCCTGACTGCAGCATCCCTTCCTCCTGCACGTCTGTGAGATGAAAGCAGCAAAGGCTCTTTAAAGTGTCTCTTCCAAGAGCACTGCAGTGATGACAGGCAGGCCTGAGGCCATTTCCACTTACCATAACTAGGATGTATATCTTGTTTAGGCAGTGTCAAAACAAGCCAAAATGTGACTCTGGGAAAGCTGTGATGCCACATCAGTTATCCAGGGACTCTATGTAGTAACACCTAGTTCTTTCTGTCTCTTCCAGCTTGTATCAGCTGTTGGGTATCTCCACTGTAGGAACATCCTTCACAGAGATATCAAGGATGAAAATATTGTCATTGCTGAAGATTTCACAATTAAATTAGTGGACTTTGGTTCAGCTGCCTACCTGGAACCTGGGAAATTATTTTATACCTTCTGTGGGACAATTGAATACTGCTCACCAGAAGTGCTGTCTGGCAAACCGTATGTCACCCTCTGAAAAGTCATTTTTGTTCCATCACACCAAAAATAACCCGTGTGGGCAGGGCTGGAACAGAGAAGCCAAGCTGCTGTGCCATTGGAATGCTGCTAGAGTATCCAACCACAGGAAATGCAGCGAGATTTAAGGCACTGCAGTGGCAGAAATCACTGTGAGATTTGAGTGCAATACAAAGTAGGGCACTCTAGTGACAGAAATCAGGTTGTAAAGGCTTAAATATGTATAAAGTTGTTTCTAAATCTGTTGTCAGGCTTTCTCTAGCTCTGCCCTGGGAGTTCCACCTCTTACTGTGTGAAGGAACTGGCATGTTTTCTCAGTTGGAATTGAGATAGTTAATAGTTATTTCCAAATAACTTTTGTTTTGAAAGGGCTGGGAGGATGTGTTTGCTCTTCCAGTTAAATATTTACTTGACAGTTTTGGCTGATGATGAAGAAGGTGGAGGGGTAAATTCTTGTCACCAGCTTACGTATGTGGAAGTCTGGGTGAATGTTAAACATCCTCATCAACAGAAACTGGTTGGCTGTTCTGTGGTTGGTTTTATTTCCTGGAGAAGGATAATACAGACTCTTCAAACACATGAGAACCTTCTTAGAGCTCTCACAAACTTCCTATGTTAAAATAAAAATTGGAAACAAGGGCTATCAACACCCTTTTTTTCTTTTCACTTTCTTTAGCATGTAACTATGTGCTTGCAATCTGAGTTTAAGCAAGCTTATCTCTGCACAGGTACCATGGCCCTGAGCTGGAGATGTGGTCACTTGGCATCACCCTTTACACCCTGGTGCTTGGGGAGAATCCCTTCTGTGAGCTGGAGGAGGCCTTGGCAGCTGTCCTGAGTCCTCCTCGCCCTGTGTCAGAAGGTGAGCTCTTCCCATTTGCTTTTCAAAAGGAGCAGATCTCTTGGGAAAGTACAAGCAGTGTTTTTTCACCCAAAATAAAGGGGAAGACTGAAAAAATGCTCCCTAATGTCTTCTGTGATGATTTGGAAAGCTGCTCAGTGCAGCAGAGTTTGGGAGATTTGTCATTCTTTGAACATAGACCGTATCTCTCATTCCCAACCTGCCTAAAATCCAGTCTGAGCCATTCTCTGCTGTCTCTGCCCAGGTCTCATGGATCTCATGGCCGGGCTCCTGCACCCTGTTCCGGAGCAGCGCATGACTCTTGCCACGCTGGCAGAGCATCCTTGGCTGCGACAGCCTGTGAACCTGGCAGATTACACCTGGGAAGAGGTGTTTGCCTCTGCTGAGCCACCTGACACCTAAAGGCTTCTTCATCTAGGGGTGACTTAGAAAAGTCTGAGCTCTGTTAGCAGGATAGGTCCCATTGGAAGGTTACCTGCTGATACCCACATCAACAGTGGGTATATATACTCAGTTTATTACTGTTCATACCCAGGACGTGTTTCAAAGATGTGAGGCAAAGATTTTAATGTTGTTTTAATTGTTCACAACTTGGAAAATATTTTTATTGCCTGGTTTTACTTTTTATATGTAGTTTATATATCTTTCTGAAAAGTGAATGAATAAATAAATGCTAACGTTTGTTGGTTTTCTAGAGTATGTGTGCACAAAGGAGACTGAAAATCAGACTTGTAATTGCATGATTTGGGTGGGAGGGGTGGGTTGGTAGTGGCCATATTTTTTTTTATATCAGA
>VXAX01007762.1:220227-244591 GCA_013399835.1 Leptocoma aspasia | reverse complement strand
TATCAGAGTCCTGTCTATATTCAGGAAAACAGTCCTCGATTTTGATGAGACAGAGATATTGAGAAAGAAAAAATAGATTCAATAAAGAGAATTTGATTGAGACACGGGTAACAGGAGCATTTCGGGTTACAGGTCAGCCAGGGTCAGGCTGCTTGGGAGGAAGTGCTGGGAAAAGGCAGCGGTTTGGCCGGCTGCTGCAGCTCCGCAGAGAAGAACAGGACTTGGCTTAATTACTAATTAGCTTTGAATACAGCTTTGGACTCTGCTATGTCCATCCGAACACGTAACAACCTGCCCTCACCTGCGTTCTNGCTGGGGCCGGCCCGGGCGATCCCCGCCGCCCCCGGGCCGTGCCCTCGTCGCGGCTGCGGGGAGGTGGCGGCGCTGCGGGCCATGGGCTTCAGCCAGGAGCAGGCCCGGCGGCTCCTGGCGCTGCAGCCCCGGCTCGGCCCCGAGCAGCGGGAGGCGGCGGCGGCGCAGCTGCTGCTGCTCGGGCTGAGCGCCGAGGCCGCGCTGGCGCTGCTGGAGCGGAGCCCGGCGCTGCTGCGGCTGCCCACGGAGCGACTCCGGGAGCGCGCCGAGGAGCTGCGGCGCCTGGGGCTGGACGGAGGTAGGGCAGCGAGCGGGGCGGCGGGGGGGACACCGGGGCTCTGCCGCTGACCTGCTGCCCGCTGACTTTGCTGCCCGCAGGCCGGCTGCAGCGGGCGGTGAGCCGCTGCCCCCAGCTGTTCCACGTGCCCCGGAAGAGGCTGGAGGCGGCGGTGCGGCTGCTGCGAGAGCGCTGCCTTTTCACGGCGGAGCAGCTGCGGGAAGTGCTAGGGACCTGCCCCACCGTCCTGCTGGAGGAGCCGCGCACCCTCCATCACCAGTTCCAGGTGAGGACCGGGACCCACCTTCCTGCCAGAACCAGCTGCGGGAATAGGGCTGTGCCTGACACCCCCCGTTCTGCCCGCAGTACGCCTACTTCAGAATGGGGGTCCAGCAAAAGGAGATGGTGAAGGCTCGGCTCTTCCAAATGCCCTTTGCCGAGCTCCGGAATCGGCACATCTTCCTGGAGCGCCGGGGGCTCTACGAGACCCCACACAAAGGACAGACCCAAACTAGTAACCCAAAACTGAAGGACATCCTTCAGCTCCCAGAGAAAGACTTCCTGGCCAGTCTGGCCTGCTCTACCCCAGAGGAGTTTGAGGTCTTCAAGAAGCTGCTGGCTCNCGGAGCCGCTCTGCCCCGCGCGATCCAGCCCTGCGCGCCCGGAGAGGCCGTGCCGGGCCCGGCTCGCACCCCGCCCTCCTCTCAACGCCCCGGCGCTGCCNGGCGGTGAGCCGCTGCCCCCAGCTGTTCCACGTGCCCCGGAAGAGGCTGGAGGCGGCGGTGCGGCTGCTGCGAGAGCGCTGCCTTTTCACGGCGGAGCAGCTGCGGGAAGTGCTAGGGACCTGCCCCACCGTCCTGCTGGAGGAGCCGCGCACCCTCCATCACCAGTTCCAGGTGAGGACCGGGACCCACCTTCCTGCCAGAACCAGCTGCGGGAATAGGGCTGTGCCTGACACCCCCCGTTCTGCCCGCAGTACGCCTACTTCAGAATGGGGGTCCAGCAAAAGGAGATGGTGAAGGCTCGGCTCTTCCAAATGCCCTTTGCCGAGCTCCGGAATCGGCACATCTTCCTGGAGCGCCGGGGGCTCTACGAGACCCCACACAAAGGACAGACCCAAACTAGTAACCCAAAACTGAAGGACATCCTTCAGCTCCCAGAGAAAGACTTCCTGGCCAGTCTGGCCTGCTCTACCCCAGAGGAGTTTGAGGTCTTCAAGAAGCTGCTGGCTCGAGAGGAGGAGGAGGAGGAGAAGGAAGAGGAGGATGTGGATGCAGCATACACAGAGGATGATGATGATTTGGACAGTGATGAAAGTAAAACAGCCCAGGAGTGAGGAGGTGAAGCTCCAAGGTGCCCAAGCCCTCCCCTGCTGCTGCACTCTCTGGGTGCTTTGGGCTCCCACCGCACACCAGCACAAGCTGGGGTGGGTGCAGGGCCCCATGGGTGGGGCACCAATAAATCCCATCTGTCAAATACAACACCGCTCATTCCTCCTTGACCAACTACTTAAAAAAAAACAAACAACAGTTTCCATAAAGTGTTTTTATTAAAAAAAAAATCAAACAAAACCCCCTAATTTATTTCCAATACTAGGTTAAAACCTTCCAGCTGCATTACATACTGAGCCGGCTGTGGGCTGCTCTGCTGGCTGGCAGTGGGACCAGGCTTCCTGGTGCTGTGGGGACAGGTCCTGTGGAAACAGAACTGTCCCATGGCAGGGCCACCTCCACAACCCATGTCAGCACTGATCTTGTGGCTGACAGAGCAGGGGTGCAGATACTTTCAGACCACAGCTCTGAACTCTCCTGTCTGGGCTCCCCCTTGCCCTGCTCTTCCTGGTAGAGAGGGCTGGCTTGCTTCTCCTGCCCTGGGAAGGCAGGGCTGCTGTGCTTGCCAGGCAGCTGGAACAGGACCAGGCAGCCTTGGAGGAAAACAAGGCATGTCTGTCCCGTGGGAGCAAAGCTAGAGGTGGTGCAGGAGGGGGGCAGCACGCTGACCAGCTTCACATTGTCCCTGCCCCCAGGCTGAGCACTGTTACACTGCTCTCAGGAGGAAGAGGGTGGTGGCAGGAGGACTGAAACTCCTGGGCCTGTCCTGCTCTGAGAGCATCTTCCAAGCTGCTGCATGAGACATGTGGCTGAGCAACAGAGCTCTGTGATGCTTGGCAGGAGGGGAGGGCCTCCCCACCGGAATAATCCCACTCTGCTGGGGACATGACACTCTATACCATAACTGTGATATATCTCTGGTATGTGTTAATTTATAATATACACCGTGTACGTTAATACACAAATCTATGTTTAACTAGTGTTGTCATACAAACTCACAAAAACTAGGAACGTTTCTAAGCTACACTTTTTCTTTCCTTGCCTGCCCTGCTGCAGTGCTGGGTGCTGGTCCTCTCCTCCACATAACCCTGCAGCACTGGTGCCACAGGGAAGTGCAGTGCAAGGGGATGGCATGTAGGACTGGCTTCCTCTCCAAGCCTCTGCTGTGCCCTGCACTGGTGTGGAGGCAACTACAAGTGTGGTGGTACTGGCATGCCTCAGCTGACAGACTTCACCCTACAGATCACATTTTAAATTCTTTTTAGGTGCTCTATTGGTTTCTGAGCTGGAAACTTGTTTAAAACCAGGGCTTGTTTACAAAGCAAAGAAAAAAAGGCAGGCAGTAGAAGCTGCCTCGGTCTCCCCTGCTAGAGCAGAGGAAACAGGAATGCTCCTCTACTGCCCATGCTCACCTCACCACTTGGAGCTGCTCACCATTTCTAACTCATCTACAGAGACTGCTCCTCAGAGCTTATTTTTGGGGGCCACATTTCAGGTGATGGCTAAGGCTTTTTGGTCTGCATTAAACTGTTTTATTTGAGGGTTATAGGTAATTTATAACCTTGGATTATGAAAACAGATTGCTGCAGGTGCTGTTGGCAAGGAGCTGGGCTGATCCCTGAGTGAAGCGGGGAGCCCGTCGCTTGTGCAGAGTGGCTGGGGGTGCTGAGCAGGGCTGGCCCCCTCAAGGGGCACTGGTGCCCAGCTCCTCAGGGGCAGAGAGGGGGCCAGCAAAGGCAGTGCTGGGCCAGCAGGGGGAAAGGGAGCACTACTAGGTGTGCTGATCCAGCTGCGTGTCCCTAATGGGCTGGAGGAGAGGGAGAGGTTGACACCAGGCAGGAAGGCTCCCCTGCTGTGTTCAACCCAGTGAGCAGATCTGATCTTCCTGGTGTTCAAAAAGCCCTTAGATGAGGAAAGACGAAGCTTCTACTGCTTTGAACCCTGTGGAGGAGCAGGAGTAAAATGAGCTGGTGTGCAGAGTCTGCCAGATGCCCCGCAGCTGGTCTCTTCCCACCCTGTGCACCAGTCTTGTGCTGAGAGAAGGGGACCTGCTGTCTCCAGGACTCCAGCCTTTGCCTGGCCCTTTCTGTGCAGGAATCTCTTGTGCATGGAGCTGCCAAGCCAGGGGGAAGCAGAGTACTGCCACCTGCTTCTCTACCCCAGCCAGGACCGGGAGCCCTCAGCCATAAGCCCTCACAACCCCTCAACATGGTGGCGTGAGTCAGGGTTGTGCCCTGGCCTACACCCATCTCCCCAATTCCCTGCATGAGAAGTGCCCCTGCCTGCATCTGAGGAGGGCTGGAGCAGGTACTTACTTCTATGGCTTCTTCAGTGTGTGACTGTTGCTTGGCTTTCTGGAAGAGAAGGGAGGACAGCACCATCAGCCCCATGCCCCTTGGCCACTGCTCACAGGCAAGCACACAGCACTGGCATCCAAGCCTTGGTCATGTCTGTACCCCTCTAGCAGTCCACCCCCAGCCTGGGTGTCCCCATGGATGCTGGGGCACACCAGCCAGCCACACCCTCCTGCCCAGGATCACAGGAAGGCTGGCACATTCCGTGTGCTGCTGCAGGCTGTACCTGCTGCTCGTCCTCTGGGAACTGGTGCTCTCACAGCTCTCCTTGTAGCAGATATCCTGGTGTACCTTGTAGACTCTCCTGGACCTGCACACACAGTGGAGACATGAGTGTAGGGAACAAAAGGGAGAGATGTGCTTTGATGAGAGTGAAGGGGAAGTCTGGGTATTTCCCCTAATTCCTTCCAGGCTGCAGTAGCCAACTTTGGCAGGAATGGGGCTTAGCCTGCTGCTAGAGGACCGATCCCAGCCAGGCCTTTGTGCCTTCATGGCAGGGAGGCCGGGGGCAGAGCAGAACCCCCCATGCCCTGGCACTGCATCAGGGCTCTCCCAGCCCTCTGCTCACAGATGGAGAGGCAGCCAGGAGCTGGATGGGATCTGCTGCTGTCTGGGGGTCACACACACCAAATCCAGCCTTGCTGCCATGTGGGTGAGTAACACCAGTATGGAGCTGTCACTTCAGCAACACCCTGCCTGATGCACAGCTGGGGGTAGCCACAGGGGCATGCCAGGCTGCTCAGCCTGCGCTGGGGAGGGGACAACTGCCAGCTGGGGTTGGAGACGGCCTTGTGCTTGCTCTCCCTTCCCCAAAGCCGAGCTGCAGGGAGACATCCCCAGCTCAGAGCACAAGGGGAAGGGGGGAGCATAACCTGCAGGCAGTACTCACAGATAGTGGCAGGTGCCTCCTTCCCACACTGGGAATGACCTGGTTTCCGAGTACAGCCGCGTGCACGAGTATGGCACCTTCTTGCAGGCTGCTTGGGGAATAGGAGAGGGGAGCTATCACTGAGCCCATCCCTGGCCCTGCCTGCCTGTGCCTTGTGGCAAGGGTCTGGTGAGGCCCCCCTGGCTTCTTGGCCATGCTGGAGGGCTGGCCTCAAGAGAGCTGACCCACCAGTAGAAGCAGAGCCCCCAGCCTCATGCTGCCTACGTAACTCTCTGGGTAAGGCAGGGGCCTGGCTTGCTGGGCAGAGGCAGAGAGCTCAGCCAGGAGCAGGGACCAGACCTGCACTTGCATCTCCTCAAACTAAGAGCAGAGCCCAGCCCCTCTCTCAGCTGCCAGCATGACACAGATCTCTAGCAAAGCCTGGGCATTGTGGGAGCCCCTGGGTGCTGGCAGGGTGTGCTGGGTGACCTACATCCTAGGGGACCTGTGATAGGGACAGCCACCAGCCTGGCACTGCAGGAGGGAGCTTGGCCCTCCAGCACAGCCTGGCACTCACCCAGCTGGCAGACTCGGCCCTTGAACCCCGGGCGGCAGGCACAGTGGTAGGACTCCTCATCTCTGGTACAGGTGCCTCCATTCCTGCAGGGATTCTTGGAGCAGTTCTGCCCCTCTCCTGCAAAACACGCTCGACCATCAGAGCCCAGGGCCACAGCTCAGCCCTGCCAAGCCCCTGGCATTGCCAGGGTGCTCCCAGGAAGAGCAGGTGGGCAGGGGTGCCTGCCACACCTCCAAGGAGGGCAGGCTGGTGCTGAGCACGTTGCCTGTGGGGCCAGGTCTGGGTTCCTGCTGCCGTGGGTCTCCCCCTGGGACTTACTCTTGCTCTTTGCCTCATGCAGCTGCAGTGCCAGACTGTCCCAACTGGACACCTCTGTGTTCTCCAGCTTCACTGGAGCCTCTGGCTCTGGACAATGAGAGGATTAAATGTCACCTTCCGGGCCAGAGCCAGACCCAAAGGTAGCCCCTCCAAGGGGATCCAGCCTGCCTGCAGCTTTGGGGCACTGGTCAGGCCTGAGGCAGTGCTTTAGCCCTTCCCAGCTAGAATCCCTAGAATTGGGGTGACACTCTCACTTCTCCTGGGAGGGTCTGGGACACAGAGTCCTGGAGAGGCAGGGGCAGAATCAGGATGTGCAGTGAGGCCAAGAGCTGCCCTCGGGTGTCCCCACCCTATGGTGTGAGGTTCACAGGTGCTCTAGGGTATCTTGGGTTGGCACTTCTATCCCCAGTCGTCTGGGGATGGAAAACGGGGGCTAGGTCTGGACTAGTGAGGGGTTTCTCACCCAGGTACCCTCCTCGGATGTGAGGCTGTTCTTCACAGTGAGAGCTGAGGCTGCTGGGCAGGCAGAGGCTACACTGGAGAGCTATGGAGCCACTGCTCAGGCCCCTGCTGCTGCTGGCAGGGAAGAAGGGCATCTGTGCCACAGTCAGCATTGCCTCCCATCAGCAAGGGTCCTTCTCTGGGCTCCCCCAGCCCATCACCCCTCTCCTCGGGCAGGGGTCTAACAAGCAGAGCAGATGTTTGCCTGCCCAGGGCCAGGTGAGAGGGCTCCACCCTCCTCTATAGCTCCCCAGCCCTACAGCAGCCTGCTTGGCTGCCACCTCAACTTGCAGGGAGGTGCAGGAGATGGTACTGGATGACAGGAGCAAGACACAAAGGCACAAGAGCACTTACGTGTCTTCACAGTGATGGCTTTTCCCAGCGCGGTGCCAAACCTGGCACTGATCCTTCCTCTGCCATCCACCAGCTCCGTGAACCTGGGAAACGAGAACCATAAGGGTACAGGGCACTGCAGGTCCCCCAGGCTCTGTGTGCTGGGGCTCATGGCAGCTGCATAAAGCATTCACTGGTGCCATCAGGCTCTGTGCAAGTCCCACTGGGGAACTGCTCTCAGGGTAAGGGGCCTGCCCGGCTGAGAACCACAGTGGATGGGCAAGAGGCTGCACCCCAGCAGGAGCATGGCTGGACCCTGCACACACCTGGGCATGGAAGCTGGGAAAAGGGGCTGGCTCAGCCTAGTGCTTGGGCCGAGTGGAAGAGCCAGGAGTGCTGAAGCAGTGCTTACCTGGGGGCTGTGTCATGATCAGCCAGCAGGCGGAGCTCCGGCAGGAAGGCTGGGGGCAGCCTGTTTCGCAGAACCCGCGGGTGCCCAGCTGGGCTCCACCGTCTCTCTGGAGCCCCATCCCTCTGCACTGCAGACCAAAGGATGAGGCTTAATGGAGGCCGTGTGAGCCAGCAGCCGACCTCCCAGCCAGTCCCATCATCCCATCCCACCATCCCCAGGCTGCCAGGTGACACATGGACACTCTCCACACACCAGGAGTGCAGGTGCCCATCACCAAGCTGGAGCTCTGCATCTGCCCTTCCCTAACCCTACAACCCCCACCTCCCATTCCAGTGGGCCCGCATCTTGTCCCCACAGCCTGCTGCAGACACCCAGTGCTGGAAGGGCTCGTCACTCCGCCCCCTACCCCACTTCCCTGTCATCCCACAGTGCTGCAGCAATCCAGCAGAGCCCCGGGAGCACTTACAGGTGCTGACATAGAGGTGGATGGGCTCGCTGTGCACCTGGCCTTGCTCTGTGTTCTGCACAGCTGTCAAGGACAGGTGGTACCGCTGCCCAGGCAGCAGGTCCCGCACCGTGTAGGACACGAGTTTCCCGTTAGGCACGTAGCGGCTCTTGACGCTCTGAGCGGTGGTGACATTGATGATGTACCCCTCCATGGTGCCAACGGGCGGCTGCTCCCACGCCATGGACACAGAGGTGGCGGTGACATGGGAGGCGGTGAGGTTTTGTGGAGGGAGAGGCCCTGTGGCAGGCAGGGGGCAGGGAGGAAAGTGGTCAGAGCTGGTGTCCCTGAATGGCCACCACCCTACTTGCTCACATCACCTTACAAGTGTGCCAGGGCCCCAGCTTGCCTGGCACCGCTCGGACCAGCCCCGAGCCTGCTCCAGCCATGGGATGCACTGTTGAGGGGATGCTCAATACTAGGTCCTTGCCAAGACAGACAGAGCCTCACTGCACCCTAGCACCCAGGTCAGCCCTCGCCTTCTGACTGACAGATAGCAGGGGATGCAGCCATGCATGGGCCTAGGCTCATGCTGGTCTCAGAGACTGAACAACATTTGGCAGGGGACACGACAGTGTCTTTCCTGGCCTCCCCAGGCCTGCCTGCACACCTTCAACCTGCTGTGCTGGCCAGTCTGGCAAGTCCCACACCTCTCCCTTCCCAACAGCTTTCCTGCCAAGCCCCTGCACCTGCCAAGCCAGGATGGCAAAGGCAACCTCACTCACTTGTCCACACATGAAAAGGAGCTGTGGCCAGGCTCTCTGAGGGGTGGTCTTCCACTCCCAGGCCGCTCAGCGTTGTGACATGGATGATATATCTCTCTCCTGGCTGCAGGTCCCTGTGGAGGAAAAGGATAGGGTGGGAAGGGGTAAGCAGGGCAACCTGAGGGAGCCAGTGCCCTGGTAGCCACCAGCACCCCACTCACAGGAAGGTGTACTTGGCCACGCTGCTGTTCAGCTCCACGGTGCGGCCTGCCAGGTCCCCCATCTGGCGGATGGAGACCCTCACCCTACTGACAGTGGAATGCTGGAGGCGGTGGAGAGCCCATTGCACCGTGATGGCGCTGGCAGTCACATTCGTGATCTCAAAGCCTTCCACCGGACGCGGTCCTGGCCGGGGCAAGCAGAGAGGACTGTGGTCATCGTGGGTCACCCCATCCCTTCCCCATGTGCCCCCAAGGGGGGTCCTGCTGGCACCTCTGGATCACCTTCCCCAGTGGAACAGCTCAGTGCCACCTCTCCCACTGAGCTCATGCTCCCCTCACAGCCTCCAGGCAGGCAGAGCCACATCTATCTGCCCACCCACAGGGCCTTGTGCTACTCAAAGCACCCCCGAGGCTGTCTCCTCTGTGCCAGCCCCCTACCACAGCTCCAAAGGGGCTGTAGTACCCAGGCCTGGCCCTAACCATAGAATCATCAAGGTTGGAAGAGACCTAGGAGATCATCCAGTCCAACCATCCTCCCAGCACTGTCACTATAACCTATAAACCACATCACCCAGCACCAGATCCAGATGCCTCCTAAAAACCTCCAGGGATGGTGACTCTACCACCTCCCTGGACATCCTATTCCAATGTTTGACTACCCAAAGAGTGAAAAATTTTTTACTATTATCTAATGTGAATCCCCTGTCTTGGCTTTAGGCCATTTGCTCTTGTTCTCTCTCTGCAGGCACGACAGAAGAAACCAGCCTCCACCATACTACAACCCCCTGCTGCGGAATTTTGGAGAGCGATGAGGTCCCCCTGAGCCTCCCCTTCTCAAGGCTAAACAAACCCAGCTCTCTTAGCTGTTCCCCATAAGGTATGTTTTCTAGACCCTTGACAAGCCTTGTTGCCCTCCTCTGGACATGCTCCAGCACCCTCAATGTTTTTTTAAAGTGAGGGGCCCAGAACTGAATGCACTGCAGCCTCAACAATGCCAAGTGTAGAGGGATAATCACTTCCCTAGTGCTGCTGGCCACGCTGCTCTTGATACAGGTCAAGATGCCACTGGCCTTTTTAGCCATTTGGGCACACTGGTGGCTCATGTTCAGCCAGCTGTCAACTAGCACCCCCAAGTCCCTTTCTGTTGAAGAGCTCTTGAGCCACTCCTCCGCCAGCCTAGAACTGCAGGGGGTTGCTGTGACCCAAGTGCAGGACTCAAAACTTGGCCTTATTGAACATCATGCTGTTGTCCTTGGCCCTTTGATTGACTGTACCAAGGTCTCTCTGCAAAGCCTTCCTACCCTCAAGCAGATCAACACTCCCATCCCACTTGGTGTTGTCTACAAATTTAGTGAGGGTACACAAAATCCCTAGGTCCAGACCATCAGTAAATGTGTTAAACAGGACCGGCCCCAAACCGAGCCCCAGGGAACCCCACTAGTGACTGCTAAGTCCATAGCACACTGCAGGTGGCCATCCTGACCCCAGCATCCAGCCATGGCTTGAGACCCCATGAGATGCTTCATTATGCTGCCATCTCCACCCCTGGGCTTCACTTGGTCTCAGCCTGCTGTGGGAGATGGGGCTTTACCACCACCATTCTCCTCTCCTCAGAGGCCATCTTCTTTCCTACGTCTAACTCCATCCCGTTTGCATTTGATTTCCACACCTGCCTGCCCTAGAAAGTGGGATTGAAGCTGCTCTGCCTGTCCATGCCCCAGAGGCATCACTGTGCCTGCCCTCTCCCCATGGAACAGAGGTCCCTGACAGCCTCTGCTCTTGTTGGCATGTTTCCACACCAACCCCAGAAGTATGGTCCACAGGATAGCAGAAGCCCCTCTGACTGCTTTGCAAGGGGACTCCTCATACTCTCCTGGGCACAGTGGCAAGGAGCAGAACAGCCTGGCCTCAATGAACAGGGTTCAGGAGCAATCCCCGCTGCAAGCTCCCTTACAGCCCTTGGACAGGGTGAGCCACAGGGTGTCAGGCCTTTTACTCACAGCAAAGAAAACAGCGATTCTCTGTGTCAAGCACTTTCCAGAGGCCCCCAGCTGGATTTTAGGATCTGCACCAGCAAACCTGCCAGGTTTGATACCATGCTGGAGCTGATGGCAGGCTGGAGGTGGCAGCTCAAACCCTGGCACTTGCAGGGGCCGCGCACGCTCACGACCGTGATCCCCCTGGGGACGCTACTCACTAGTGCGCGTGGTGAGCATGACGGGCCTGCTGATATCATTCTTGTTGTTCACGTTGCGTTTGACTGAAAAGACAGAAATATTGTAGGCTCTGCCGGAGGTTAGTGCCCGCAATTGGTGGGCAGAACGACTTCGGTCCACAAAATCTGTCCTGCGGTAAGAGCCGTCGAGGGATACGTACGTCACGGCGTAGCCGTCAATGAGTTGCCTGGCAGCTGCGTCCTCAGGTGGGTGCCAAGAAATCAACACACCAGTGTCCTCCACCCTTTCCACCTTTAATGAGGTTGGTGGCAGCAATTCTTCAGGGTGTGTGCAAAAGCAAAGGGGAGAGGTAATGCCATGAATCTTTAGAGAACAGACCCTGTCAGCAAGCGGCAGAACAGTGGCGATAAGAGGACAAGGTCCTCACTTGTCTCACTTGGCACACCTGGCAGGGGCTCTCTTGGTATAAGGCCCCCCCGGCTCAGTGGGCACAGGAGGAGCCAGGGTGCCAGGAGCATTCCCTGGTATCACTGGTGGCCAAGCACTTGCCACTACGGGATGGGGCGAGGGGTTCGGGGGAGGCCAGTGCCAAGAGGCTTCCCTCGGATGCCTCTGCCTCCCCTCCTGAGGGCATCCGAGGGATTGCCACTGCTGCAGGAGAAATCTGTCCCCTGTGTCCTGGTGCCAAGCTCGGCACCTGCGGCAGTGACTCAGCATGCTAGCACCCACCCATGGCACTGGTGGAGTATGGGCTGCCCCTCCCAAGGCGAGCCCCCAGCCCTGCCCGCCTCAAGGAGTGCTGCTGGTCCCGGATGGCGTTGAGCCCCTCGTGGGCGGTGGGCACTGCCAGGCTGACATCAAGCCCCACATCATGTCCTGGTGCCGCTGCTGAGGGCCTTTACCTTTTTCGCAGTTCTTGCCTGTGTAGCTGACTTTGCAGGTGCAGCTGTGGGTGCCATTGCTGGGCAGGCAGTAGCCTCTGCTCCCACAGGGGCTGGAGAAGCACGGGTCACTGGCTGTGGGAGAGGTGCCAGGTTTGGCAGTGTCAGTAGTGCTGCTGACCCCGGGGCCACCCTGCGCTGCCCTGCCTGCCTCACCTGTCTCACAGTGGTAGCCGAAGAAACCCTCTGGGCACACACAGAGGTAGGAGCCCCCGTAGCTCTCACACTCCCCTCCATTTTGGCAAGGGTCTGACTCACAGGCATCCACTTCTGGAGGTGGGAGAAGGCCGGCAGTGAGCATGCCAGCAGCCAGCTCCCACGAACGAGCAACAGTGACAGACGCCCCAGGGGGCAGCAGGGCAGATGCATCGCCCAGGGTTTGGCACAGCTGGGCTGGACACTGAATCCCCCACCGTGCACCATAGTGCCCACATCCCCTGAAAGGGGTGACCACCTTGGAAAGGTGTTCCATCACTGGTAGACACCTCATTGCTTGCTCCCTCCCCATCAGAGCAGTTTCAGCTCTACCCCCAAAACTACAGGCAAGGAGGTGCAACAGTGAGCAACCAAGTGATAGCCTGGGGTCAAGGTGTCCAAGACAGTGACCAGCACGGTGCCAGCCCTGGCAGTGTCCTGGTGCCCACGGTCCAGCCTCCCACTGACCCAGGAAGGGAGAGCCCATACCTGTCTCACACTGGGTCCCCAGGAAGCCCTCGGGACAGTAGCAAGCAAAGGACCCGGGGAGGTCTTGGCAGGTCCCGCTGTTCTTGCAGGGCTCCGACTGGCACTCGTCAACATCTGGGTCCAGCAGGGAGAAAGGTGCCAGCTCAGCACAGAGACAGCTGGTGGCTAGGTACAAGGGCTTGGAGAGGCAGCACTTTTCCCACAGGGCATGGACCCTTCCCATGTCATTTGCTTCCCCCAAGCCCAGCGGCCAGGAACATCCCTGCTCCTGGATGCCCACTGCCTCAGGCCTGCCCCTGAAGAACATGGCATGGGGACATTCCTTCAGGGACAGCTGGGGACAACTGGCAGTGTGGGGCTGTGCCAAGAGATCCATCCCATAGGGTGCCTGTATCATGTTCCCTCACCTAATTCCAACAGCCCACCTTCTCCTACCACTGTCCTCTGCCAGATCCCAGGGAACTGGGCTGGAGCCACTTGCCAGAGTCCCACCATTTCCCACACTGCCCATTGTCCCCAAACAGAAGCAGTTCTCCCTGGTGGAAAATCCTACAGTTGGCTGGGAGTCCTGGGAGAGAAGCCCTTGCCTCAGGCTGGTCCAGGCACATACAACTCCTAGTAACCTAGCTTCTTGCAATGGAGTTTGCAGTCCACTGGGGCTTTCCCAAGGGCAGGAGGGTGAGGAAGAGATTGTGACAATCCTGGAGCATGCCTTACATGGTCTCTTACCCAACTCGCAGTGGTAGCCGGTGTAACCTGGCTCACACAAGCACAGGAAGGCAGAGACACGATCCTTGCACTGGCCACCATTCAGGCAGGGCTGTGACTGGCACTCATCGATTTCTAAAGGCATTTGAGCAAGGGAGAGATATGAGCACAGGACAGGGATCCCAGAGGGGAAGGAAGCAGGCAACTCAAGTACATATCCTGGAGTCACCAAACCATGGTCGTGACCACAGGCCACTGGCATGGTGTCCCAAGGCTTGCCAATTCCCCTGCACTCCTCACCATCACATTCGGGGGGGTCGCTCCAGACACCTGGCACATGGCAGACACGGGGATGGTTGTGCTGGCTGAGGATGTAGCCCAGCTCACATTGGTATTCAGCCAGTGAGCCCACCTTGGTGGAGTTGAAAGAAGCCTGGGCATGCTTCACCTCACTGGGGATGCCACAGTCGACCTCTGTGGATAGACAGGGGATGAATGGGGCCCACAGAGGCGCCCCAAGTCCCCAGCCAGTGGGAAGCACAAGGCCCTTACCAAACTGGCAGTGCTTCCCTACATAGCCCATGGAGCAGATGCAAGCATAGCCCCCGCCGAGGTCCTCGCAGGTAGCCCCATTCTCGCAGGGGCTAAGAAAGCAAGGGGACGGCACTGGAAGAAGAGCAGAGCAAGGAATGAAACCAGAGCCAGGCCCCTTCCCCTTCCAGCAGGGCACAAGGAAGAGCTGCAGGGAAGGGAGCCCAAAGCAAGCAGTGAGCTCCTGACAGTCAGGCCCACGATCCCCCCAGGTAGTGGCACACCCTCCTCAAACCTACCAATCTCGCAGTGCCGGCCGGTGTAGCCTGGGGGACAGTCACACTTGTACTTGCCGATGTAGTGGAAACAGGTGCCTCCATTCTGGCAGGGCCCTGATGCACAGGGGTCTGGCTTACCTGGGGGCACAAGGCAGGCGTGAGCCTGGTGGGGCAGCCGCCACCTCTCCTCCCTGGGGGGCCGGGGGGCTGTACCGATCTCGCAGTGCTTGCCAGTGAAGCGGTAGGGGCAGGTGCAGTGGTACTCGCCATCCGCCTCCCTGCAGGTGCCCCCGTTGCGGCAGGGCGCCGTGCTGCAGAGCCGAGGCTTGGCTGCAGAGAGAGTGCCCAGAGTGGGGTAACCCAGAGCCACTGCCTCCCACCAGCACCCCACCAACCCACCACCAGGGTCACCCAGAGCTGCTGCCTCCCACCAGCACCCCACCAACCCACCACCGGGGTCACCCAGAGCTGCTGCCTCCCACCAGCACCCTCCCTTGCTGCAGGAAGCCTGACTGCATCCAGCAACACCACAAAAACTACACCCATGCAGACATGTGCTGGGGCCTTGGGGGCCAACAGGTGCATGATGCTGGGAGACAGCGGCTGCTCCCAAGAGCAGAAGCTGTGGCATGTAAATAACAACCACTAACACTGATGGTGTTGTACAGGAAACAATTGGATCTGCTGCTGTGACTGTTGGGTGCCATGAAGGGAGTCATTCAATCCCTCCCTCTACCCTGTAGGATGGGATGGGAAAACCTGCACCAACTTCCAGCTCTGCAAGTAACTGTTCATCTCCCAAAAGGTCCGAGCCCTTCTCCCAAGCTCTGCCAGGTGCTGGGGCCACAAGGAGCACTGTGGCTGTACCTTTCTCACAGTGCATGCCAAGGAAGCCTTGAGGACACTCGCAGATGTACGAGTCATCGTGAACCTTGCAGGACCCCCCATTGAAGCAGGGCTCTGAGTCGCAAGGGGATGGCATCGCTGCAGAGCAAACACAGGGCATCACTGAGGACATATGGCCAGGGGTACAAGGGCAGCTTCCCTGCTGGTGAGGGTACCCCCTGCTCACCCCCACCCAGGGCTGCTCCCGCATCCCCATGGAGTCTTACTGTGGTTGGTGCCGTAGCTGGTGTGGCAGACACAGAGGTAGCTCCCCCCATACTCCATGCAGTACCCACCGTCCGGGCACTGCGTGTTCATGTTGCACGGTGTCGTGGTGACTTCTGCAAACACATGGCCAGTGCCAGCCTACTTCAGTCAGTGGCAGGAGGACACCCACATGGAAACAGGAGTCTCCTAAACTTTGCAATGAGACAGGACAGATCCTCTGGCACAGACAGTGCAAATGGCAATGCCCAGCCTGGATGCACAGTAAGCTTCAGCAAGGGAGTGACCAAATGCCTTGACTTCCTCCCCACCCATAGGCGCTGGGCTGATGCAGAGGCTGGGAGAGGCACAGCTCAAAGGGGCAGCAATGGAGGTGGAAGCACTGCCATCTCACCACGCAACAACATTTCCAGGCTCAAATTCAGTGTGTGCCCCTGGCACTATGCTAGGCTCAGGCATGGGCACTGGCCTTGCTGACCCACAGACTGCCTGACTCAAGCATCCCAGAGGGAATGAACACATTCCAGAGGCAAGAAGCTTTCACCTACCAAATTCACAGAGGAGACCAAAAAACCCAGGAAGGCACTGGCAGACGGTGACGTTCCCCTCCAGACAACTGCCCCCATTACGACACTCGCAGCCCTCAGAGAGCTCTGCAAGAGAGGAAACAGGAGCTTCCCAGGACCTCTCCTGCTTGTGGGCTGGGACAGACAAGCAGCCTTGCCAGGTGCCACTCACAGGGGAAGCTCAGGTGGGCAGCAGCCCTGAGGCCCTCAGACACACAGGCACAGCCTCCTCCAACAGGACAGACCCTCTGTTCAATCCCAGAGCCCTGAACAGGCTCTCTGGAGCTGCTGCTTCTCCCTCTCATGAGCATGAAGGCTCCCTTTGAGATGCTACACCCCACTAGCAAGTTCCCTGAGTTGGTACTCACGGTCTCGACAGTCCTGTCCAGTGTAGCCCTCCTGGCACTCACAGACATAGCCCCGCTCAGTCTCCAGACAGCTGCCTGCGTTCTGGCACGGGTGGGAGAGGCAGGCGCCGGGCATGGGGGGCCCACCTGTGGGGAATGGGGAGCCTGAGCTGGAGAGGTCCAGTCTGGGGCTAGAGTATCCTCTGTCCTGGGGATCCTGCTGGAGGTCCCAGCATGGTCATGAAGCCCCATAGGAAGGTGTTCCTTCCTGGCAACATCACGGCTGCTCTGCACATGCCAACCACCCGTTTCAGCAGTGCCTATGAGTGACACAGCCCCTTTGCAGTCATTTGCCCATCCTGCCCAGTGCCCCTGGCTGCAGTTCCCATGCCAGGCTGGTCGAGGCACAACCTCACGCACCATACTGGCAGTTGTTGCCGTAATAACCCGGGGAGCAGGTGCAGATATAGCGGCCAGGGCGGATGTAGTTGCACGTCTGCCGGTTCTGACAACTCCGGTCCTCGCAGGAAGATGAATCTGGTAAGGGGAAAGCAAGGGAGCATGAGAAGAGCCTGGGCTTGGGAGAGGGGCCATGATGGCCAGCAGAACGTGGGGGACACAGTCCCTGCTGTGGTCATCCTGGGGCACAGGCACCTGTCTCGCAGCGCTGTCCCACAAAGGGCTCCAGGCACACACAGGTGTAGTTATCGACCAGGTCAATGCAGTGACCGCCATTCAGGCATGGGCTGGACTCACATTCATTCACCTCTGCAAGGGGAGGCCAGGAAAAGTCATCAGGTCATGTGTGGGCACAGCCAGCTCACCTGGTGCCTCCCAGCCTGGATGATGCTCAGGAGGGTGAAGGTGATGGACAGAAAAAAATAGGTGCCACTAGCAATTTCAAGCATTCCACTCCCAAAACTACAGCCAGGAATGAAGCTGACTGGGAAGGAAGCTTGCCGAGGTATGAAATGTCACCATCTCCATCCCACACCTGTTTCTGTCACCCACCTGTTTGGCAGTCCACCCCTGTGTACCCCGACTGGCACAAGCATGCTGCTGTCCTGTTCACCACCTGGCAACTCCCACCATTCTGGCACACCCTGTTCTCACATGGTGATTCTTCTGCAGAAGAACATCAGAAAAACAGAGGGCCAGGGGTGTCAGCCTAGGTGCAGGACCAACACGTGGCATCCTCTACACATGGTGATACCATGCCTAGGCAGAACATGGACTGAAGCCACCCATGCACCTTCTGTCAGGAGACAGTGGCCACATCCCCAGTCAGGACTGTCCCCAAAACCTGTCCTTAGGCAGCTCAGCTCTTTCCCCCACACCTCCTGGAAGTCAGTGTGCTCTGCTGGGCATTTCTCCCTCCCTTCCTTCCTCCCCCACAAGTCAACTCCCTTCTCGCCTTTTCCACTGGCGCGGCAGCTTGCCGGGAGCCAAATGCTTTGGCGGCACTTCCGCTGGCAGGCAGAGGCCAGCAGCAGGGGAAACCTGTAACCACGGCCCCTGCCAGGGACTGGGAGGGTCTCCCCTAGCTTTGAAGAGTTTGGGACCAGAGCATCACCTGCAAAAGCAGGGCCTGCAAGGCTTGTTTGAGCACTGGCTGCCAGCTTTTCTGGCTAAGGGAGTGGTGGTGGAAGAGTGCTGGCAGCAGTGCTGAGCAAAGCCCTCAGAAGAGTCAGCAGAAGGAAAGGCTCATGGCCAGAGAAAAGCTTCTTTTGCCTGAAGCAAGCTGAAATCCAAGTTGGCTGTCACAAACTGCTAGAGCCCAGCAGCTACTGCAGGAGCACTGGTCTGAAGAGCCCTCCCAAGAGCAGAAGTACCCCCCAAGCCTGGGGTCTCTGCTTTTCAAGTGCCGCACTGCTCACCAGTCTCACAGCTGTTGCCTCTGAAGCCTGGCGGGCACCTGCAGGTGAACCTGCCGGCACCGTTGAGGCAGGTGGCTCCGTTCTGACATGGGTGGGAGAGGCACTCATCCACATCTGAAACAGAGCCCCGGGTGGGGACAGGAGCTCAGGGTGGGGACAGACAGACTGCCAGCATGCAGCAGTGACACTGAGAGCGAGACCTGCTCCCTGCAGCAAAGCGCTCACCAACATGGCACCTCTTCCCAGTAAAACCGGCCAGGCAGGAGCAGGTGTAAGAGGGGTTTCCTGTGATGCAGTCCTCGATACACTTCCCCCCATTCAGGCAGGGCCGCAGTGTCAGGCAGACAGAGGCTGTGGGAACAGGCAGTGATCCCTGTCAGGGAGCCCTGTCAGGGCTCACCTGCCACCTTCCAGCCACTCCAATGCCAGGGTCTTTCCCTGCACCCGCCCAGCTCCCTGGGGTGCCTGGGGAGCCCACGGGGCTGCCTGCCTGATGGCAGGGCAGGGGCTGCTCCTTGCGGGCTCCCCTGGGACAGGAGGCAGTGTTACTCCTCCTGTGCAAGGGGGAGAGGCTGCACAGGTCTGCAGCCTGGCTGGGGGGAGAAGGTCTGCTCCACTGGCTGAGGGGACATGAACATGCCCTCACTTATCATTCAGGGCAGAGGGAAAGGGGACGGGAGAGCCCATGTACAGAAAATCCACCGATAACGCAAGACACACAGATCACGAGTGGGGAAAACACGGCCAGGGGGAAGTGGGGATGAGGAACCGGAGACCAACAGCTCTGTGGGGGACGTGCCAGGACTCCTGGACTGGGGAGCATGGACCAGGCCCTGGCAACCTAACCCCACATGGCAGGCTGGCATTCAGCAGCCCTCCACTCGGCTCAGCCCAACGTACTAGGACTGATGGACATATGCACTCCCAAGGTGCTGGCCCCTCATGCCCTGCCTGGCAGTGGGCTGGCAGGGGCCCAGCTGTGCACATCACCTCCTCCCCAGCTTCCCTCATCACTCCCCACAGGTTTCTTTAAACTAAGACCTCTTCCTCCCCTTCCCATTTGCTCTCCCAGCCCATTCCCAGCCCCGGGGCAACCACGGGTGCCATCCCCAACCACAGCTGGTGCTGAAGACAGTCCCCGCATAGCTGCCTCCCCTCCCTCCCCAAAGCCCTTCCAGACATCTCTTCCACCCCGCGGAGGTGGGGGTTGAGGCAGGGAAAGATGGGGCTGGAGAACAGTGTGGGGTTGGGTTGGGAGTTAAGTAAACCTAACTGCTGTCCTCTTACTTGTATTGCTGCAGCCCCCCACTTGCACCTGGGCATCATCGATTCTGAACACCCAGCGCCCGGGGATACCCACATTTGTCGTCATCTCCACGTCAGCGATGTCATCGGTGCGGGATCCGGGGATGTTGAAGTAGCGCTTTCCATCACCAGCGTTAAAACCTGCCTGGAAGGACAAAGGCAGAGAGTAAAGAGACATCACTAATGCATGGGAAAAGGCAGCTGGAGCACCTGGACTCATCTCTCCTGTAACACGGCACCACTGGTGGCATCACTCAGACCAGCTTTCCCCTTCCACATGCCATAGGCCAGTGCTCAGTCCTGTTCATGTGACAGGACAACAGGGTGAAGTGGACACTTGGCCTGCTCAGTCCCTTCCTGGGAATTCAAATCCCATTCACTTCCTCTCCACCTGCAGCATCCTGCCTGCTGCAGGCTGGCAAGCAGGGAGCCAAGCATGGATCAACTGTCGGTAAATTCACACATCCAAGTGGGTACTGGGGTTTGTGTGGGTGTTGGCTTTTTTCCCCTTTAACACAACAACACACACAGGCATCAAATAAAACTACAAGCAAAAGCTGTGCTAGCCGAGGCAGCTGCTCTTAAAGGCTGAGGTTAGGAAGGAAAAAGGATTATGAAGCAACAGCCAAGACAAAGATCTGTGGTTTCGGGATAACAAAGCCCCCTGTATGGTCTCAGCTTTGGGAGCCAGAGCACACATAGACATTTAAGAACTCTGAAGAAGAAAAAAAACAAAAAAACAAGCAGGGGGAGATTTTCCACCTCCAAGAAACCCAAACAGGAGCCACGAGCTCACAAGGCAGATGTGCTACCCAGGCACCCCAGGGGCCACATTCACCACTTACCTGTGCCGCGATGCCACCGAGCCCAGCAAAGTCCCCCCCACTGCTGGCGTGCATACCCGTGGTCCAGGTGATGGACTCATAGTTAAAGATGGTGAAGGAAAGCTTGCCATCTGTGATGAGGACAATCTGGAAAGTGTTTACCTGCAGCAGGGAGGGGAGGAAAGCAGTGAGGGACAATGAACCAGTCCTAAAATAAAGTGACAGAAACTACATTCAGCAAAGGGGTGTTTCCTTGAACTCCAGTCCTCCTCTGTGAGCAAGGGCATTAGAGTTTAATTATTTTTAATCCTAACTTGTTGTGATCCTGAGCTAGAACAGCTTGCTTCTTGTCCCAGAGGAATGGGAAAAAATGGGGGAAAATATGGTTATTGAGCATCTGGAAGGCAAAATGCGCCTCACTTTTGCCCAAGAAGGTTGATGAGGTAAAACCTCCACAGAGCACAAAGAGGAAGGTTTGTTATTGCGAGCCCACTATTGCTCTGTCACAGCAAGGTATCGTGATGGAGCCATTATGGTCAACTGAGCTCTGCTGACAGCTCTGTGCCACAAGTGGGAAGGTCTGGGACCACACTGAAGGCACACAGATGGGGTGGCTGCTTTGCCTCAGCTACTCACTGGTGAAAATGAGTTGCCCCCGAAGAAGGTGACTCGGTACCAGGTTGCAATGAAGACCCACTGTGCAGAAAACCCTGGGAACTCAGGGAAGTACTGGGCAATGTCCCTGCTCGCTCTCTCCAAGATGGGCTGCTCGGTGCTCTCTCGGTAATATATTTCGCCTGCCCGCCGATTATCCACATCAGCCCAGAAAGCAGCAACCACACGCCGGTCCTTGGAGATGGGGAAGGCCACCGGCGTGAACTGGGAGACCTCCTTCAGGAATGAGATAATCCCATTGTTGTTTACCTGCAGAGAGGAAGGGAAAGAAACGGGTGGCCACAGTTGACTCCTGCTGCCAGCAGGAATCCATGTTTTAGAGGTGCTTTCCATTTCATCTTTCTCTCCCCCTCCCCTTTCCACAAATATTGGAGCGCTTCCCCTTCCTGTCCTTAGAAGCAGAGACGTGCCTCAGCACCCACAGCACCCCCAGCCCCCCGCCCCAGCCGCCTGCTCACTGGAGCGCGGCTGCGGGCCACTGCCCGAACAAACCCAGCCCTGTTCTCCGGGCCAGGGGAAGGGGAACAGCTGCAAAAACTGCAGGAGCCCTGAGCATAAAACAAACAGTGCCCGGTGCGTGGGGCCAGCTCACGGCACTGCTCTTGGCAGGGGTGAGGGCCTGAGCTCACTCCCCAGTCTCACGGCTCACAGGCAGCCCATGGGGCTGGACCCTGCTGGCAGGGGGGCTGTGGGCACTGGCCCATGTGGGCACTGGCCCAGGGTGGGTGGAGCCTTGCTGGGCAGCAATCCATCCACCGGCATGCACAGCACTCCGGGTGAGCCAACGGGCTCTCAATCCCCAGGTGACCGAGTGCCGCCACCCCAGGCTGCTCTCATTAAAGTGGGGGATGCCAGACCCCCAGAGTGAGATACTTCACTCACAAGCTGTTCCTCAGCACTAATTAATTGGGGCAATTAGGGTTCTGGGATGCCTGGCCCACGGATGCATGGCAGAGGCAGCCTCAGCCCAGGGAAGGAAACTGGAAATAGTGGATGTTGCTGCTTGGAGTGCTACCTCCCAACTTGGGGATGCAGTGGGAATGAGGAAGGTGAAGAAATTCCCTGCCTGCCTGAACAGGGATCAAAGGGAAATGCTCTCACCATGAGCTCCCAAATTCCCTGGAGGAGAGACCCTGGAGACCCTGCCAGCACTCTGCCACAGTACCACAACTGGCGGTCCAGTCAGCTCCTAGCACTCTGTTCCCCAGCCCACAAGTGACTGTGGGACAGGCAGGAATACACAGATTCCAGCCAAGCTCTCCAGTGTGCAGTGTCTGGCTCTGGCAAGCCCCTGGGCTGCAGGACAGAAAAGGGCCTGGTACAGGCAAGAGGCTCTCAACTGGAGAGAGCAGCTCTGGCATGCAGGCAGGCAGTGGTGTCACACTCGTGTGCCAAAAAGGAGCTGGGAGCCAGCATCCCCAGGAGCCATGTGGAAGCCAGAATGCCTTCACCCCAGCTGCCAGCACACCCAACCAAGCACACTCCAGGGACTGAGCTGTGATGGCCTTGTGCAGTCCCTGGGGGAGGTCCCCAGTCCCTGAGGAGGGTTCATAGCCCCTCCATTTGAACACAGGGCAGTCCTTACTGTGACTAAGGGAAAGAGGATTCTGTTTTCCCAAAGCCTCCGTAACCCCACTGTGTCCGCAGAGGAACATTCTTCCCTTGATTAAAGCAAGATGGGAGAGAACCAGAGCCAAGAAGGGCTTTTTTTGTTGTTGCTGGTTTTTGTGAAGGAGGAGGCGCGTGGTTGGAGGCAGCACTGCAGAACAGAGGTTTCCAGGTGAACTCAGCCCTGTGCCAGTCCCCCTGGACAGCAGCTCCCTGGGGAGGAGGGCCCCTGCCACATGGACTTCTGTGCTGGGGGCAGGCAAGCTGACCATGCAGAGCCATGGGGTTTTAGCTCAGGGAAGGGGGATGTACTGTCCTCTGACCCCTGCAGCCCCTCCAAGACCTAGAGCTACACTGTGGATCCTCAATGGGACAACCATCATGTCACCTGGCTTCTCCCAGCCCCTTCTATCCTTCCACAGTGGCTCAAACCCCAAGCGTGGATCCCTCCCACCCGATGGCGGGGTTGGCACTTTGATCAGGGGAAAAACACGACCAGGTAGGACCAAGGACGCCCTGTGCTGAGCCAAGGCAGCAGAATGGTACATGAGCCCAGCTCTGGGATGGCATCAAGGCAACGCTCAGCCCTCTCCTCTGCCACCTGGTCTGGGTCATCATTAAGCCCAGAACAAACCAGGGAGATGGGATCAGGATGCTGAAGGATTCATTGTGCCAGGTGGAAACCGGCATGGAGAGCCCAAATCTCACTTCTGGATGCAAGACAGCACCACCCAAAAGACTCCATGGACAACCAGGCACTTGGGCTTGCCCCTCTGGCCACAGCTACAGGGGACATGATGGGCCAGGCACGATTCGAGTTCTTTGGCTACAGTCCCCTCCCCGTGGCTTAGGGGTTGCAAGGGAGTGTGTCACCAGTAGTCCCAGAAGCCCAGTGGGTGCAGGGAAAGGCAAGGGACTCAGATGTGCCGAGCGGGCAGCCCAAACTGCAGCTGTCTTTATTCTACATCACACTCAGAGCCCCACCAACACGCCCTCGCTGCAGCAAGGGCCACCAGCCAGGGGCCACCACGCCAGGGCTGCAGCACACCGACTCTGGGCTCTTGCCCATCAGATCTGGGGGTATCCAGCTCCCTGCTGTCGGGATCCCCCAGCATGTCACAAGGTGTGGGTATGCAGGTAATGCAGGTTCCAGCTAGGGCTAAGTCCAGGCTCCCCACCGTGGGTGAGGGCTTTGCCCAGCATTCCCAAGGCAGTGGAGCCAAGATCGTCCCTGGGGACCCCACACTGAGCCAGGGATCCTGCACGCTTCCCAAGCCCAGGGCCCACCACATCATCCTCGGCACACCGCTATTCCTCTGATGTTTCCAGTTAAGTGGGGATCACCTGATGGCCCCCAAGGAAACTCGGGTTCATCCAGGCAGGACAGGAAAGAGAAAATAAGAGAAAGGGAAGAGGAAGAAAGAAACAGAAAAGAGGGAATTAGAGGGAGGGAAAATGAGGGAATAGGAGGCAATAAATAAGAGGGAGCGAATAGGCGGAAATAAGCAGAAATAAGTGGAAATTACTCACATAGAGGCCGGTATGCCCCGCACCAAAGAAGGGGAATGGGATGGAGAGGGGCCGGAGCTCGGAGCCACCGTCGTCCTGCTTCCGCGTGGCGGCGTCGCCCTGGGCCGGCCCGAAGGGGTAGAAGTCCCCCAGCGGCCCCTCGCCACCGGCCCACAGCCACTCGCCCAGTGCCACCAGCACGGCCCAGCCTGCCAGGACCTGCATGGCGGCCGGCAACGCCGCTCGCCTCTCACGGAGGCACCAGCCACGGAAGCATGGCGGGGGCAGGGCGAGGCGGGGCGGGGCAGGGCAGGGCAGGGCAGGGCAGGGCAGGGCAGGACGCCCGCTGAGGGGCACGGGGAGGGCGGTGGCGGTGGCTGCCCGGAGCCGGGCGCTGGGACCGATCGCCCGCAGCTCGGGGCGAACCTGAGGCCCCTCAGCTCCAGCGCGCGCAGAGCGCCCTCACCCTGCCGGCCACGCCCCCGAGTTCATTTGCATAATCGGGGCGTGG
>VXAX01007762.1:138890-215652 GCA_013399835.1 Leptocoma aspasia | reverse complement strand
CCCTCCCTCTCAGCCTGGGTGCCCCACTGAACCCCCCCCATCTCGCACCCCTCATCTCCCACCCCTCTGTGTGGTCCCCCCCAAGCCCCAGGGCCGAGCTTTGAAATCTGTTGAAAGGAGACCCTTTTTGCCAAAATAAACAGCCTGTCATGTTAAATTACTCTCTCTTCCTCTCTACCTTCCCTGCCTTTGTCCCCCCCTCCCAGCCATTTTGTTGGGGGCCATGCCACTCTGGGGACTTGTGGGGTACAGAAGTGCCGGTGTGGAACTGCGGTGCTGGGGCAGAGCATAACCTGCCCCCCACATTCCAGTGCTCCTGGGATCATCTCCCCAACCCACCAGCTCAGCACCCCAATATCTTTCTGCTGGGTGATGATGGCATCTCGCAGGGTCTGGCGTGCAGCAGTCCCACCGCACAGCCCTACAGAGAGGCAAGCTGGGTGAGGGACACTGGGGGCTCACTGCAGCTCCTCGCCCACCTCTGCTGTGCAAGGTGCTCCTTTCCTATTCCCCTTTCCCCCTCCTCCATCACTTCCTCTCCCCTTCTCATTCCCCATTCAAAAAACCCCCAAGTTTTTTCCCTCTCTCTTGCCTGTACTTGCCCTTTAGTTTGGGGTTGTTTTCTCTCTCCTGTTTCTTACGGATCAAAAATTCATGGAACCATAAAACACCGAGATGGAAACAGTGATTAGCTCATCCAGGCCAGACTCTCTGCCAGTACCAGGGCACTCACCACCAGCCTCCAGTGACTTGTCCAGACACTGTGCACTCCAGCCATGTCTTCCACAGCCTAACTGACCTTCCCGCTAGGATTTTTTTCCTGCTGTTTTTGGGCCAAGGAAGTGTGCTCAACTTGGGCTGATTGCAGGGTTGAATGTCCAGGTGCTGTCCCAAATGCCCAGCCATGCAGTGTCCCTGCCCTATGGCTCATCCCATACAGCATGGCCCCAGCCAGGCCTCAGCCACTCATCCACATGGGAGGAAGCTTCCGTGCCCACCACCTGATCTACACCATTCCCTCCCCACACCAGCTCTGCTCCCTCCTACTCAGAGCATTGCTCAGCATCTGGCAGCACCTCCAGCTGNCTTCTCTTTTCCCCCCCCGGTTTTTTTTTTTTTTTTTTTTTGTGTGTGTTGGTGGTTGTTTTTTTTTTTTTTTTTAATAAACAGCCTATTTTGAAATGTCACTGGGGGAAGCCAAGACTCCAGCTGAGGCCTGGCCTGGAGGAAGGAGCAGGGGCAGGGGGAGCGTGCGAATGTGTGTGCATGCATGTAGGCAGGCGTGTGCGTGCGGGAGCCTGGGCACCCGTGGGGACACCCTGCTGCAGCCTGCGAGCACACCCAGGGCTTGAAAACCTGGCCATGCCCCAGCCATGAACAGACANCCTCCTCCATCACTTCCTCTCCCCTTCTCATTCCCCATTCAAAAAACCCCCAAGTTTTTTCCCTCTCTCTTGCCTGTACTTGCCCTTTAGTTTCGGGTTGTTTTCTCTCTCCTGTTTCTTACGGATCAAAAATTCATGGAACCATAAAACACCGAGATGGAAACAGTGATTAGCTCATCCAGGCCAGACTCTCTGCCAGTACCAGGGCACTCACCACCAGCCTCCAGTGACTTGTCCAGACACTGTGCACTCCAGCCATGTCTTCCACAGCCTAACTGACCTTCCCGCTAGGATTTTTTTCCTGCTGTTTTTGGGCCAAGGAAGTGTGCTCAACTTGGGCTGATTGCAGGGTTGAATGTCCAGGTGCTGTCC
The DNA here is from genome assembly GCA_013399835.1 of Leptocoma aspasia. NCBI lineage: Eukaryota > Metazoa > Chordata > Aves > Passeriformes > Nectariniidae > Leptocoma > Leptocoma aspasia. The sequence goes on along the minus strand of VXAX01007762.1, from coordinate 213,895 downwards.
CAAATGCCCAGCCATGCAGTGTCCCTGCCCTATGGCTCATCCCATACAGCATGGCCCCAGCCAGGCCTCAGCCACTCATCCACATGGGAGGAAGCTTCCGTGCCCACCACCTGATCTACACCATTCCCTCCCCACACCAGCTCTGCTCCCTCCTGCTCAGAGCATTGCTCAGCATCTGGCAGCACCTCCAGCTGCTCCCACCTCTCCTGGATGGCCAGCTTTGTCATCAGATGTGCCACTGCCCAGCATCACTGTTCCTTCTCACACGGGGCCTGCAGCAGGGTCACTCACTGTGCTACCCGTGCCTGGCAGCAGCCAGGAAGATGCTCCTCCAGGGCCTGCCCCTGGCTCCTTGCCTGTGGGGGAGAGGAGAGAATGAGAAGAGGAGAGGAAGTGATGGAGGAAGGGGAAAGGGGAATAGGAAAGGAGAAAAACAGGGTGAAGAACAGGAAGGAGGAAAAGAGGAAGAAAGGAGGAAGGGAAAGGTAGAAGGGGGAAGGAGGAAAGGGGAAAAGGGGAAGTCCCAGCCTGCAGGAAGGGGCAGAAGGCAGCATCTGCAGCACCAACCTCTTGATTGTGGCACCCAGAGGTCTGAAAAGTGCAGGTGTCAAAGGCAGAGATGAGCTGAGGAGATCACATCACACTGGCTCTTCCTGGCATCAGAGCTCTGGCAGCAGGATGTCAGGGTCACATTGTGGGCTCAGCCAGCACTGTGACAAGAGGGCAGGGTTACCCCACTAGCACCAAGACATCTGGGGGGACAGCCATGTTTCCTTGCTCTGCCCAGCCTTAACTTCCTATAGAACCACTCCTGGCTCTCAGTTCAGCTTCTGCATGATGGCCACAGCCTCCTCCAGCATTCCTGCCAGGTGCTGCCAGAAGGAATGTCCTGGCTGCTGCTGCAGCAGGGACTCCATCCATGACAAAATGATGCTCCACGGGCACACAGCAACCCTGCCAGCAGTGAGCTGTGCCCCACCACCCCCAGAAAAGTGGTGGCCTGCATCTCTCTGCTCTCTTTTTCCAACACCAGGGCACGAAGCAGTAGTCTGTCTTGCCTGGCTTGGGTTCAGCATTCTTCAGGATGAGCCCAAGCCACTCTGATGGGGATCTGCTGCTTTCGGTCCCTCTCTGGGATGCCAGCCAGCTTGTCTTCCCCACATGATGGAGGAGGGTAAGACCTGTCCCCTCAGCCCTGGCTGAGACAGCCGTTGGTGTGGGGGACTGAGCATTCCCTGCTCAGATGGGCTGAAACCTGAAGTGCAGGGCTCAGGTAAGGAAACGCAGAGCCCATCACCCACTGTTGGGGTTTAAAATCTGGCTGAGACCCCCCAGCTCAGAGCACCCACAGCCTCCTGGTAGTGAGAAACCCAGTGCAGGCTTAATGACTCGAACTGCAGGTGGAAGCTCTGACCCTTGGAAAGCAGAGCTCCTTCAGTCGGCTGGCAGAAGGGTGGATGAGCATGAGGGACAGACTCCTACCTTCAGGGCAGCTCCTCAGCCACGGAGAACTGAAGGAGGCACAAGGATGAACTAGAAATAACCCCTGGGGAGATCCAGAAACCTCATCTGGGCTGTTTAAAAGGGTAAGCGTGAGCCGCAGGAGGTGGGAGGAGCAGCCATGAGCTCCATGGCACTCTTCCTCCCTTCCTCACAAGTGGTCCCCACGCTCGTCTCGGGCCCCCTGCTGCCACGGAGCCTCCCCCACTTCCCCATTCCCTTCCCTGCTCTGCCCGAGGGCAGAATCAGTTTGCAGGAAAGAGTGAGACGGCTGAACCACACAGTCCTGCTGCGAGAGCCTTCCAGCCATAACCTCTGAGCTCCGGCTCCAGCCTGCGAGGCTCGGGAACGTACCTCTGCAAAGTGACGGCACTCAAAAAGATAACGTGCCCGGAAATCCCCATTCCGGGATTTGTGGGAGATGGGGAGAAGCGAGGGCAGGTGTGAGGGTACGAGCGCAGGCAGCTCGGGATGCACCGAGCCCCAAAGCGGGGAGCGGGGCACGGCAGCGCCTGGCCTGAGGGACCGCACGGACCGGACCGGCCCCGCCGCTCCGGGACCCCTCCCCACAGCGGCTTTGGGGCTCAAATCCCCGCTTTGTGCATCCTCCCGGCTCGATCCTCCCGTAGCCTGGCAGGAAACCGCGGCCCGGGCGGGGCCCATCCGTGCGGCGAGGCTCCGAGAGAGGGGCGCGGGGGCTGCCGCACCTGGGAAGCTGATGCAGCCTGAGCCTGGTGTTGACACAGTTGCACTGGGCCTGCAGGGCTGCTCTGGGCACCGGCAGGGTCCTGCAGCCCTGCCACAGCCCCGCCACACGGCCCGGCTGCTGCGGGTGCCGCAGAGGTTGGGAGCAGGCGGGCAGGAAGGGCTGAGCTGGGCTGGGAGGACAGTGGGTCACCTCACCTGGCACTGGCTGTGACAGAGTGCTGCCGGCACGTAGTCCCTGTGCCGAGGGGGGTGTGGGAGAGCACAGCGTTACCCTGGCATGACCCACCAACTGAGCACTCGCTGTCACCCTTCTGGAGTGCCGCAAGAGGGGTCACAGTGTGACTCAAGCCCCCGCCCTGGGTTTGCCCTGTACCTCTCCCTGGGAGTCACCCAGCACTGGCGCTTGTCACCGCCCGGCTCTGCTTCCCTCGGCCCGCCCCACGCCGGCAGCCAGCCCTGCCCTCCCTGCCCACGCACCTTTACTGCTGCTCGGAGCAGCGTAAGATAGTAGCAGAGCTGCCATGGAAGCCAACACTTCCCTCTGGCACAGCTACCTTGGGGTGATCGTGTCCCGCGAGAGGCAGCGGATGGAGCATTTCCAGCGGGCCGAGGACATCCTGCTCACCCTGTTGGAGGCTGTCCACGCCAGGGAACCCCGCTTCCTCGTGGACTACGCCAGGAACCTGGAAGCCTTCGAGTTCGCTCTCTGTGCCTCTGAGGACGCTGTCACTCTGGAGATGCCCCTGCGTATTGACGGCGATATGCTGCGTGTGCTGGCTTGCCAGACCAGGGACGCCCCGGCCAGGCATCCTGCAGAGCTGAACACCTGCTGCCTGGAAGTGTGCTCTCCAGGGACTGATTTGGAGGACTGGACTGGTGTTGTGGATGTGATGGAGCACAGAGGTGGTGTGGGGTGCCTGCTTCCAGGCAAAATCCTCCAGCACCTGAAAGAGCTCCTTGTTTCAGCCATCGTGCACTGCCAACGCCTCTTCCTGCTTCAGCCAGGTGCGTACACTGGCAGGGTACTTCCCAGCCAGGAGCTGCTTCCAGTGCCTGCCCAGCTTCCCAGCTTGGCAGTGATCCCTATGCAAACATGCTGGGACGTAGGTTCCTGGGCATGTGGCCCACCCAAAACCTGCAGGAGCAGGTTAGTGAGCACCTTGCTGTGTGCTGGGATGGGCTTTGCCCCCAACTAAGGATGGGGAGATGCAAACTGCTCCCTGCCATCCCAGGGCATCAGAGTCATCCTCAGGTATCTTCACCTGGCACTGATGGCACCTTTCTTGGTGGGTGCAGGGTCCACCCAGCCCTGCTGTTAGTCCCCAGGTAGGGTTTGCTCAAGGACTTGGTGTGCTTGGTTTACCCTAACCAGGTTCTCCCCTCCACCTTGTGGCCTCCAAGTGCCCTCTGCTCTCTGGAGGAGGCTGTTTGGAGAGTGAGCTGGGAGTGCATCAAAGCTGGACCAGGGCCCTGAGGCATGGGTCTGACCCTGTGAACACATGGGTCCCAGTTGGCAGCAGTGTCCTCAGAAAAGACATGGTGGGAGGGGACCCTGGAAAATGCCCATAGCAGTTCCATAAGCTTCTTCATGCATTTTCATCTCCCAATGTGCTTCCTGAAGGAAAGCTCACCCAGGGTGAAAGGGTGATGTGAGACGACCAGTGGGTCTGAAAGTCTCTTAACCCAGTCCCAGCAAGTCCACTATCCCCTCCTTCTTCTGTGGCCAAGCCAGTGACCTTCATCTTCTTCCACCCCCACAAAGCAATGAACCCTTCCTGATCCATTCTTCTTGGACTGCATTGCTTTTCTTGGCACTGTTCAGCCACCCAGAAGCACAGCTCTGATTGCTTGAGACTTCCTGCTGTGCCTGACCTTGACCCCTGCAACACTTCTTCCTGTAAAACCACCCCAGCACGGCTGGGAGAGGGGTTTTACCCAGGGAACTGCAACCAGACTGCAGCACTGGAAAGGGCTGAGTCGAGTGGGGTGGGACATGGCCACGGGTGCTGCAGCACATACCTGGTTCAGCCTGCGGGACCGGCTGCACTAACCTGCTCACTGCTGCCAAACCCTCTGCATCTAGGTGACATCAGTGCTGAAAACCTGCGGGAAGATGCCATGGAGCTCTCCCTGCTGATCCGTGGCAGCTGGAAGACCATTCGCTTTGACATCGTTCCTGTGGTCAGGAGGCACCAGGAGCCACTCCAGAGGCAGCAGAGTGACAGGGGCTTCCCTGAAGGCAGCCTCAGGAAGGCCACAGAAGAGGCTCACTTTGTCCCAGCCTCTCCCCATTGCTGGAGGTGAGAGGCTTGGCTGCGTGCACAGCAGGGTGATCCTGCACCTGGGATGCACTGCTGGGTGTAGGCAAAAAGAGGTTGGGACAGGGCAGGGACTTGTCAGCAGGGGTTGAAGTCACCCCCTCATGATGCCCAAACCTCATGCCCAAACCCTCTTCGCTGTGTTGGAGAAAAAAACCTCAGCCAAGTGTCAGACAGCTCAGGGAAAGAGGGGGAATGCAACAGAAGGAGCCCCCTGAAATTATTCACTGGAGCTGAACCCCGAGTATGCAGAGGGTGCCAGCTCTCAGATCCCTGCTTGGGCTTCAGAGACAAGCTAGGCACCTGGCAGCAGCAGGGTGATGAGGTGCCTCCCAAGGTGGGCTGCAGGACAAAACAGGGCTGGACTGATGTATCTTGCCTGCCAGCACAAGGACCCAGCCCCATGGAGGGGCTTAGCAGCCAGCTGGACCAGTCCATATCTATTTTGGGAACAAAGTGGTCCAACTGGACGCTCAGCCTCTCGTTGGGGACCAAGCCAGCCTCCCCTCCCCACTACACATAGGGGAGCACAACCCCACTTTGCCCCACTCTTGATCCTCCTGGGAAGGCAGGAGCTGCTCAGCAGTGTTCCCATCTCACTCCACACCTCTGAAGTTCTGCTCTGCCAGAGGCAAACACAGGAGGTAGATCCAAGACGCTGCATTGGCTGGGACCACATGTGTGCCATGGAGGGATCCCCCCGCACGCCAAGTCCCTGCAGGCATACTCTCCCCATCCTGGGAGGATGCAGGTCTTCATCTCCCGTCCCACCAGACCCCACTCTCTTCCTCCAGATCCTCCACTCACCTTCCCATCCTGAAGCTGCTCCGAGGAGTGGACACCCTGAAGGGACACCGTCTGGACAGCCTTCGCCTGCTCGACCAGCTCCGTGACCAGGACAGGGGAGGGGAGGGTGGGAAAGGCACTCTCACTTTCAACCACCTGAAGGTAGGTTGGTTCTGCTGGTTGGGACCATGGCTCTCTGGGCAAGCAGAGCCAAGGCTGCTCCCCTGCACAAGAACCCAAACAAGGGTCTGCAGGGCTTTGGGGTGTAGCAGCCCATGGCTGTGTCTGGGAAGGATGTGTGTTGCTGTCAGCCATGGTTAGAGCACTTTGATCCTTCTTTCTTGGATTGAACCAGCAACCTCCAGCCAGAGACACTTTGTGTGTTCAGAGCTGAGGCTCTGCACTGGTGTGCAGGGCATCATCCCCTGGCCCAGGCTGCCTGTGTCTGTGGGATGGCATCCCTGTGCCATGCTGTGAGGCTGCTGACCCATGCCCTGGTGTGCTGGGATGTGCCTGTGCAGGGCTGACGGTGGTGTTTCTGCTGAGAAAAAACCTCCTCTCCCCACCCAACCTGTTTTCAACACTCTGGAGCCATGCCAACTGGCCATGCTGGGGACAACACCTGGTGGCACAATCCAGGTGTGCCCTGAGTTTTGATGGCTCTCCAAGCCATGGGTCAAGAAGAATGTAAGGATGTTTTCTGCTTACAGAATGGCTCAGCTCCAAGTAACCCAAATCCTGTGTACTTTGCTTTGTGTTGCATTCTTTGATGTTTTGGGGGTGGTGGTTGTGGGGATTTTTTTAAGAAAAAGGGCAGATGTATGTATCTGGCCTTCAGAAAAGTATCATCTGCTCCATCCCCCATGGATTCAGCCCCACAAGTGATTGCATGGTGACCTGCAGGCATGAAGGGACAACCTTCTTGGGATCAGGCCTTGTGCCTGATTCTGTGCTCTTCTCTCCCTCCTCACAGATGGTGTTGCTGTGGAGCACAGAGCTCTTCCCCTCCCCGGAGGACTGGCAGGACCTGGAAGGCTCTGTCTACAGGCTCCTGGTGATCCTTCTCCGCTGCCTGGCCACCCAGCGCCTGCCCCACTTCCTGAACCCAGAAGAAAACCTCTTCCAAGGAGCGGGCCCAGACCTTGCCTCCCTCTACCATAAAGTGGAGAGCTTTGCCTGGGACCCCCAGCGCTTCCTCCACTTCCATTTTGGCCTCCATGGGTTCAGTGGCAGCTGCCAGGCAGACGCTGAAACCCGAGCCCTCCTGCAGCTCCCCACCAAGGATGGGTCTTGCTGGGACACAGCCTACTTTGACACACTGCTCAGCCAGGTAACCCCAACCCTCCAGCTGAACTCACGAGGCAGCACCACAAGCCACCTGGGCTAGGAAGCTTGGGATGCACTGCAGTTGGCCCCACCGAGCCCCCTGGCATGCTGTGGGAGGCTGGCAGTGCTGGGCATGGAGCTGCAGCAGAGAGGGGAACCCTCTCCCCTCACTTCCCACCCACTTTTAGTTTCAGGTGTACCGGATCCAGGACACTGCACGCCGCTCAGCAGTGTCCCAGCTTCTCTCCAAGATCCGTCAAGAAATCCCTCAGCAGAGCTGAGTGGGACCTTGCTGCTGCCCCATTGGGGTGTCTCGAAACTCTGGGAGGGTGCAAGGAGAGCTACAGGGCCAGGGAGCAGCGTGCTGCTGTGTCATTTTATTGAGGAAAGGTGGTACGGGGGAGAGAGCACATCTGCAGCAGCTGGGGGGCACACACAGCCTCTTGGCTGCCCTGGTGGACCTGGGCACTGGGTGCTTGATGGTACAGGATCTGGAGGGGGGTGGCTGGCATTCTGCACTGCAGGGTAGGGAAGGCCGAGGTTGTTGGTGATGGGAGGGGAAGGGGCCTGTGGTCGGATCCTGCATCCAGCCCTCTGTCAGCCTGCTGAGGCTCACCATGCCCTGGGGCCAGGGGAAGGGAAAGAGCTGAGGGGCCAGGCCGTTGGGGGGTGATGGGAGAAGTGGTTTTGAGCCATGCCTCACATCTGCTGAGCACAGCCCTCTCCTCCATGTCCCCTGCTATCCCAGCTTCTTTCCACTGTGCCTTGGCTTGCTGGATGTTGCCGTGGCTCCTGCCAGCATGCCAGGGAGGCAGTGGAGTCCTGCCTGCATGCGAGGCAGGGCCAGGCCACCTCCCCCAGCCTCCCCCCCACCGGGGGATGCTCACAGCCTGCTGCGGTGGCAGCGCTTGAGGGCATCTTGCAGGGCTCCAAGTACTCGGTCCACGTTGCCCCTGGTTGAGTTGCAGCCCATGAGGCCGATGCGCAGGACCTGGGAGGAGAAGGGTGAGCGTCTGTGCCTCAGCAGTCCCGCGCGGAGTGGGGGACACAGAGCCAGGTGTGAGTGGTGGTGCACAGCTCCCTTGCTCGTATTTAACACACCGTTCCCTATAAAGAGGTGTCACCCCGCTAATTACGTGCCGTGGTTATTCAATTAGGCGGTGATTGTGTGTGGTTGTGCTGCTATGCGTTGCTCCGGGCAATGGGACACAGCCAGCCACACACGCTGGCGGCAGCCAGAGAGTGGCAGTGAATGCGGGGTTCGGTGCCCAGCCATGGGCAGCAGGAGGGGAGGACTCTGCCCACCTTGCCCACCGTGGGGCCCAAGCCCCCAGCGATCTCCATGCCGTGGTTGTCCATCAGAAAGGCCGTGATGTCCTTCCAGTTGTAGCCCTCAGGCACCCTGACAGTGGTGATGGTGGGAAGTCTGGCCTTCTGAGGGAGAGAGAAACTGGTTTCAGTCCCACGGCCCCTGGTGACCCCAGCACAGTGCCAGGAGAGAGCAGCACAGAGGGGAGAGTTTTTTCCCTGGCATCAAAAGCTGCCCAGGCACATCTCCAGCTGCACAGGGCTGTGTCCTCACACTGCCCCTGCTCTGTGGTGGTGGTGGTTGTGGTGGTTGTGGTGGTGGGCTTGCCCTGCACCCACCTCCTCCTCCACAAAGAGCTCAAGCCCCATGTCAAGCAGCCCCTGGCACAGCTGGATGCAGGTGGCCCGGTGTCGCTCCCAGGAGCTCTCCAGACCCTGTGGGCAGAGAGGAGAGAGAAGGTGTCTGCCGCTGCAGGCATCTCCTGGCACTCACGGTTCCTCCAAGCCCCACGGGCACTGCTGGTGCTCCCTGCCTGTCTGGTGCTACTCACCAGTTCTGCCAGCATGGCCAAGCCTTCCCGCAAGCTGAAGAAGCTGTTAATGGGTGCCGTGTGGTGGTACCTGCAAAACTCAAGGGGCACCCAAAGGGGTTCAGCTTGGCTGCAGCACAGCAGACCCTTGCTCGTGGTCGGGGAAACTGAGGCACAGCATCCTCCCTCCTCATCACCCAGCGCAGAGAGTTGTGGCCAGCAGCCAGGGTGATGGGGAGGCCCGAGCCCCGAAGGGCAGGCAGCCCCTGAGCCAGGACAAAGGCTGGGTGGGGAGTGGCTGCAGCCGTCTGGAACAAGAGAGCCCGCCCTCACCTCCGCGGCTCCCCGTCACAGCCCCAGTAGTTTGCCAACCAGCCCATGTCCAGATAGAAGGATGGGGGCTTCGTCTTCCTCCTCAGCAGCTTCTCCCTGGCGAAACAGAGTACTGGGGAGAGGTGGGACCTTGACCCCACCAGCTCCAAGGTGGGATCAGCCCTGTGGGAGGGAGGACTCCCCTAAAGTGAGCGCAGAGATTGGCTCCAGCTCCCAGTCACTGCCCAGGGATGGGATGAGCTCTACCCCCGCAGCACTGCTGCTGGGAATGCTCTCCGCAGAGCGGGACAGAAGCAGGTGGCTGGCAAAGGAGGGAGGTGACAGCTCCCCCAGCCCCTTTGCCTTCCACCCTGGTGAGACTGGGCTGCTCTTACCTGGCTCTCTCACTGAATGAGATGGGGGCACTGCCTGGGGGTGCGTTGAGGACTTTCTGGGACCCCGAGTACAGGACATCGATCTCTGCCCAAGAGGGAAGACAGCTCCTTAGGAATTAGAGGCTCCCAGCAGGAAAATGCTGACCTCTCTGACCTAGCTGTGAGTGGTGGGTGGGAAGCACAAGGATGGCACACACGGCAGGTCCTACTTGTGTTCAGGCTGCTTCGGGAGGGCCCCTGGCACTGCTGATTGTCCCCAAGGGGAACAGACTCTCTGGCTGCAGCTGGATCAGTTTCTAGCGTTGCTAGCCAAAATGCAGGTGGAGGGGCTGATTCCACTGCTCTCTCTCCCTGTCCCAGGCATGAGCCCCTTTGTCCCCTGGTTGCCCATGGTGGCACTGTGGCTCTTACCCTGCTGGTCCATGAAGATGGGGGCTCCCCCAAGCGATGCCACTGCGTCCACAAGCAGCAGGCAGCCATGCCTGTGGGAGGACAGAGCTCAGCTGGTGTTCCTGCCACCTCCTCTTGCCACAGCTCTGCCTGCAGCCCTGGCATCCTGGGGCTGCGTGTCTCACTGGCACCAACTGCTTCCAGCACAACAGAGCCAGAGAAAAGCCCAGCACATATAAATCCCCAGGCCCAAATCCCTAGTGGTGACCTTGGGGTGCCCTTAGTCCCTATGGGTGCCTGCCATGCACTGACCGGTGGCACAGCTCGCCCAGCCCCTCCAGTGGCTGCAGCACCCCCGTGGAGGACTCGCCGTGGGTGATGAAGAGCACCAAAGGTTTGTGCTGCACCAGGCCCTGCAGGACACAGAGGGAAGGTGACCACACTGGAGGTCAGCTTGTGCCCTCTGCACAGTGGCCAGCACTCACCTGCTCAATGTCCTGGGGAGTGAAGTACTTGCCCGGCGGCTTCAGCAGCTCATAGACATTGGCTCCTAAGGGGAATTTGGGCAGAGGAGAGTGAGGTTTGGGCATGCTTCCCACTGGCAGTCACCTGGTCCATGGGGCAATTGGTCAAGCATGAACCGGGAGCAGAGCCATCTGCCAGATTCTGGCCTCCTGCAGATTTGCCCAGTGGAAAAGCCATAAAGCACCATAAATTGAGTGGCATCATTCTTGGAAAAACCTGGAGTGCTCTCTACCAGAGTGCTCTCTGGTTCTGTAAGCCATGTCACCGAGCACTGCCAGGATTGGCACAGCAAACCGGGGCATCCTGCCTTCAAGCCCAGTCCCCTCAGCCCTGCCACGCCCTCTGCCTGTTCCCAGCATACCCAGCCTCCTGGCAATATCGGCGGCACGTTGTCCCCAGATGCCGTTGATGGCCACCAGCACAGTGTCACCTTGCTCGAGCAGGTTGAGGAGGGCGGCCTCCATGGCACAGTGGCCGCTGCCGCTGATGGCCAGGGTCAGCCTGTTCCGCGTCTGGAAGGCGTACTGGACACCTGCCTTGATCTCATCCATCACCTGCGGCAGCAGGACACTGGCCAGCACTGCTATTGCCCCTCTTGCCCCAGCAGAGCTGTTCCAGCGCCTCCTGGGGGTGAGGAAGAGGAGGGGAGGGAAGGAAAGCTGGGCTGGGGCAGCTCACCTGCAGCACTTCAGGGTGCATGTGGCCCAGGAGCTGCCGGCCACCCGCAACCCGGATGCGGTGGGGCACGTTGCTGGGCCCTGGCCCCAGGAGCAGCCTCTCTGGCACGGCCAGGGGCCGGAGCAGCTCCTCCGGTGGGGGAACACGGAGCAGGCTGGTGGCCATGGCACGACGTGCTGTCCCCAGTAGCTGAGCCCAGAGAAGAGGAGTAGTGGAGGCTGCGTGAGCAGCTGCCAGCATTGCAGCACAGTGTATCCTGTGCCAGCAGTGTCCAGTGTCCCCATGGACCTTGACCCACAATTCGGTGCTCCCCCTTACCATTCTGGACTCTACCCCTGGCTGCCTCCTCTGTTTGGTTAATGTGTCACCAGTGCTATCCCTGCTGTCTCATTTTAGGGGATGTCCCCTTGGCTAGTGCTCAGGGCATCAGTCTCCAGGTACGCCAGCCTCTGGGAATCCCAAGCACCTAGGCAGTCCCTGTCCCCATGGCCCCCACAACACCAGGGGAATGTTTCCCAGCAGTATCCCAGCAGGTGGGATCCCTGCTCTGGGCACCTAGATCCTGTGCCATGGGATGGTTGTGCTGAGACTGCTCTGGCACAGCTGCCATGGTCGTAGCTCCTCCTGCAGCAAAAAGTTCCTGTTGACCAGGGCTCCCTGACCAGGGACCTGCCTTGCAGAGGGACATCTGGCTGGGTGACAGCCTGAAGGAGGCTGGCCACCGGGCTGATGTGCACCAGGGCTGTGGACAAGGCCAAGGACACGGTCCCTGCCACAGCAAGCTGTGCTCTGCAGGCTCAGCCTGGATCATGAGCATCTCAGTGTATCCTGAGGATGCCACAGGCCCCACGTGGGTTCGATATTCTGTTACCTGCTCTGTGCACCCACAGCACGTTGCGTTGTGCCCAACCTCTGCACATTCTCTGCCATCCATACCCTGAAATGCAAACAAGCTGCCTGCTGCCAGTTTTAGCAGATCCATGAGTGGGTCCCTGCCCAGAGGAGCCCCTCAGTGAGCAAAGCTTTGGCTAGGGACGACAGCACAGGGGTGAGAATTCCCACCTGGCAGAACCGGCACCAGTGGCCGCTGCTGAGGACATATGGGACAGAGGCATGGGGCCGGCAACAGTGCTAGGTGAGAGCACATCTGCCCAGCAGCTGGTTGGCCACCACAGAGAGGAGATGGGGGCAGATGAGTTTGCTCCCGCATGGCTGATGGAAGCCACAGTCAGCCCGGGGACTGCTGCCCAGCCATCATCCCACCAAAGCGATGACGACACATCGAATGAAGAAGATCTCTCAGTTGCCTGTCCTCTAGGGAGATTTGGGGCATGGCTGCGGCGAAGAGGGGACGCGTGGCCTCGGGGCTGCCGTGGGGCGAGGGTGGCCGTGCTGCTGGAAACAGCTGGCAGCAGAGGAATAATCCGCTTTCTGCGCTGGCTCTGAATTCCGGGCGCAGATGGGCAGGAGCGGCCGTGCCCCGGGCGGCGGGCGGGGGCTCGGCGGACGGAGGAGCGAACTGACGGTGGCGCCGGCCCGGGGACACAGGCAGCCCTGGCGGTGGCCGCTCCTCGGAGTACTGCTCCGGGGAACAGGGGTAGCGATGTGCTGTCCGGGGTACCGGGGTACCGGGGTACCGGGCCGGTGCCGGTTGCCAGGCGACGNCGTGGCGGGTGGGAGCGGGATGCGCATCCCCGAGGGTCCGGCGGGGCGGAGGGGCTGCGGCCGGTGGCCATTTTGCGGACACCCCCGATGCTCGAAGTTGTGGGTGTGTGGGGAAACTGCCCTCGGGTCCCCAGCGCGGTGACCGCCGGGTGACGCCCCATCTTCCAGAAGGATCCAGCCGGGGTGGGGCGGGGGGGCTGCCCGCGGACGAGGAGACGCCTCTGCCGCCCCGGCCCCAGCCAGGGGGCAAAGGGGAGGATGCCATCCCCGCAGCCCATGGCGGGGGGCACAGGAACCCCTTGTCACCCCAGAGCCACCCCTGCTCTTCCCTCCGGGGCAGATGGCTGTGGTTATGCAGCTGAGCCATCTTGCGTCATCAGCATCACAATGCTTCGGAGTCTAACAGCAGCGCTGGAGGGAGTGGTGGATGCCCCACCTGGGGCTCTCGCCGCGGGTAGCTGGCAAAGATGCTGCGATGCTAAGACTCTTCTTGGCCCCCAAGGACGAGCAGCTGCCGGTGACCTTGTGCTGTGGAGTGGCTGGACAAGGGCTGCCATGTCACTGCGGGCCAGTGCAGTGGCTCCTGGCTATTGAAGGGGCAGGTGCCGGGGTGCGGGGCTAGTGCAGAGCTCCACGCTTGGTCATCCAGGTTCGCAGGGAGCAGCCCTGCACCTGCCCTATTGTCTTACTCCTCTGCTTCCTCCTCCTCCTCCTCACAGGGCAGTGACCCCTCCCCTAGATCCTGCAGACCCCGTGTGAGCCGGGCTCCTGCCTGCTCAGGCCCCATGTGACAGCATCAGGGCTCGGGGAGGACGAGTGACCAGCCGAGCATCTCCCGTACCACCCCACAGCCAGGCACCCTTCCATCCCAGCACCCATGGGGGCTTCTGTGGCACTGGGGGGCAGGGAGGTAGCCCACCCTCCCCCTCGCCTGGGTATGGCCAGGGGTGTGGTGGCTCTGCCATCTCAGCATGCTGCTGCTGACCTCCATTTTGTCTGGGAGGTGGCAGCTGGCGCTGGCAAAGATGCTGCCACCACCCTCCACCTCCCTGCATGTGGCACGAGCTGCAGCCCCTCAAGCCCTGGGTCGTGTGGGAATCTGTTGTCCACCCACTCCCTGGCTACCATTCTCCATGCCCAGCAGTGCTGGGCATCCACTGGAGCTCACTGCCTTTTCTCTGTGCAGCTTTTCCCTGCTTTGGGTTGGATTGTCTGGAAGAGAGGATGGAGGGAGCATGAATGGGGGGTGGGATTACTTTGCAGCAGAGATGGGAAGCAGAGCCCCTCATCCATGTCCTTACACTTGCTACCTGTGAACTAAATCTGCATGGAGATTCTCAGGGAGCTGCAAACTCTGCCCTGGAGCTGTGTCCCCTATTGGGGTGGGCAGGAGGTGAGAAGGCACAGGGCAGGGTGCCTCTGATGGGGAAGCAGGGGCTGGATTTCATCTGAGCATGGGGGGCATTTGTCCTTGTCCTGGGCTGTCCTCTGAGCTGCTTCCCTGCCTGCAGGTGCTGCTCTGGAGAAAACTGCACCGTCATGGCCCCTTGCCCTGTGTGGGGCGGGAGGAGGGTGAGGAGCTTGGCTGGCAGGCACTGATGGTGCCTTGTCATCCGGCAACGTGTTCCCTGCTGCCCTAGAGGCAGGACAGAGTCCCGTGGTCCCAGTCAGAGCTGGGGGGTCCCAACAAAGGGTGCAGGGGAAAGGCTCACCACAACAAAGCCTGGCAGCTGCTGAGAATAAATCCACTGGTGCAGCCAAAGGGGGTGCCTGCCCTGGCCGCTGAGGTGACGTGGGGCTGGATGGGTGCAGACAAAGGGAGACTCACCTTGGATTTCCCTGGGTGCAGGCAGCTCGTCATCTGCTGGAGCTGGGGGACCAAGAGCACAGCATCTTCCTTAGCATCCTTTGGGGAGCTTGCTGGTTGGTGGCACTTGGGGACAATGCTTCCTGTCCTGTTGGTCACCTCTCAGCAGGAGAGGCTGCCAGTTGGTAGCCCCTGGACTTAAAAGTGGTTTCATTAGCTAATCTCTGCCCAATTAATCTTAGCTGATCCAGTTAATCATGGCTCTCTAGGCCTTTTGCTCCTCACTGGGGGTGACTGGTGTGTCATAGGGATGGGCAGAGCCAGCAGGCTGCACGGCAAGTGGGGGAAGAGATACCCTGCAGAACTGTGGGACAGATCCAGATGTTCCCCCTGGCCCCAAGGACTTGGCAGTTCCTCTCTGCCGGCTCTCTTGTGTGTAGGGTAGCCCTGGGAGGTGGCAGGGAGGGAACAGGGAGCGGGGCTTTGGTGCTGGCACGCTCCCAGCAAAAGGCTGGCCATGGCTTATCGAATTTCTCTCGATGGCAGCAGATTAAGCAGGCGGTGGCTGCTCTGGCTGTCCCCAGGCAGAGCGAGCTGGCTGGGCTCGAGCTGCCCACAGGCTGGGGGGGCTGCCTGGCCCTGCCCCTGGCCCTGCTCGCTGCAGCCTGGCCCCTCTCTCCACAGGATGCTGAGTGCCCATGAGCAGCGATGCCATGGGTGCAGGCTGAATTCCTCCCTGCAGCTGAGCCGGGGAAGTGAGTCAGGGGAAGGAAAGGAGGGTGAGAAGCAGCTGGGTCAGTGTCTGCTGGTGGTCCCCAAGGGCACACGATGTCGCCTGGGGTCCTTGTGCTGCTATGGCAGGGATGGGACTGGAGAGCTGCAGAGGAGCAGAGGGAAGCAGTGCATTGCCCACCAAGGAAGCTGAGGGAAATGGATGGAGCAGAAAATGGAACTGGGGCTCTGCAGCAGGGAATACTGGCCAGGAAAGGAGCTCACACTGCTGGGCAAGGAGAGCCAGATGGGAATACACTGAGATGCAGCCTGTGGATGGCAGGGAGAGAGAAAAGGTCCTGCTGGTGAGAAGGGGGTTTCTCACGGCCAGCAGCGGTGGGGGTACGGGGTGTGGGGCTGACGGGGCAGAAGAAGGTGAAGAAAGGAAAGCAGCAATGGAAGGTACACAGCAGGATAAGGGACATGGGAAAGTGGTTCAAAGGAGAAACCAGAGTTTCTTCATGGAAGTGATGGGGCTGGAGTGGCTGGGAATGGCACAGGGATGGGAGGGGATAAGAGCAGGGGCTGAGGTGGCCCGTGGCAGGCAGCAGGTGGTCCTGGGGCTGGTGGGCTCACTGATGGGTGTTGCTGTTCTGGGGCTGTGCAGCAGGCAGGAGTCCAGGGACCTGACCCACCTCTTCAGAACCCTGGTAGCTGGAGAGGCTGTGGAGCTGGGGGAAGGGAGCTGTCTTGACTTGGGAGGAAAGGGAAATGTTTCACATGGGCAGTTGTCAGGTGCAGATGGGATTTGGCCCGGGGATGGATCCATTGTCCTTGAGTGGTGCCACAGGGTGGAGCAGCTCAAGCTGTTAGCCTCGTGAAGATGCAGCCCTTCCACATGGGAATATATCCAATCATTTAATGGGAAAAACAACTTCTTCATTCCCCTTTGGCAAGGACTTCTGCTTAATGTTTCCTTTCCCCCATCTGAGTGTGGAGGCAGAGGCCACTGGCAGGCAGCAGCCCACTTGCTGGCTTAGGGACTCAAGGGTGGTGTTAAACACCTGCTTAAAATAATCCAAGCTCAAGAAAGCCTGAGACCAAATGCTTGAACTCTGGAATTTATGGGTGTGATCACTGGCTGAGCACAGTGGGAGCTCCGGAGCCATCCCAGCGGGAAGATAAGAGGAGGGCTTGGGAACTCCAACAGAAGCAGCTTTGTCCTCTGCATGCTGTTGGACATGCCAGCTCACTTATGAAATAGGCAAAGGGTTTCTGAAAGGCAGTGCCAAGCTTGTAACACTTTCTTGATGCAAATTTTTCCACTGTGTGTATGGTTTCCTCTCACCCCCTTGGAAATCAAACCACAGCTGTCAAACCTCAGGTAGTTTTAAAGCTACCCCTTCTCTTGGGATACTTTCTATTCTGTGGATTTGTTTTTTTCTTCCCTCTACCCCCTCCCCCTTTTTCCACAAATTCTCCTGAATTTTTCATTTCCACTATGGGAAAACACATCTCCTGTTCAAGATCCCTCCTTACTGCTCCACTTCCTTCTGGTCATGGCCCATGTAACCAGAGCTGTGCCTGTGCTCACTAACGATCTCATTTCTCTCTGATCTCCTTCCTCCCAGAGCAAATATCCTGCTGGCAAAACCCAGGCTTGAAAAGCATTAGGGAATTCACACACACCCTTGCAGGTGGGATGCCAGAGGAGCAGTTCCTGCCCATTTTCTGAGGGGTCCTGTGCTCCATTTTCACCACCAGGCTCAGCATGGGGAGCCAGGGAAAGGCAGGAAAAGGGATAAATGTTAGAAAGCAGGAAGGGATTTTGTCAGGTCCAAAAGGATCCCGAAGGATGCAGCAATCAGAGGAAGTATAATTTTTTGGCCAGTGCTTGTGAGGCTTAACTGCAGCTGAGGGAAGGTGTGAATGGCCTGCAGAGCACCTGGGCATCAGTGCTGGGATGGACAACTGCTCTGGGAGATGTTGGTGAGGGGTTTGTTTTGTCTTGTGAGATATGAGATTAATAATTTTTTAGCAAAAGGACTGGAAATACGATGGTAAACTGGGAGCTTCAGCTGAGTGCAATGGCCATTGGCTTCCCAGGAAGGGCTGCTGGTGCTGATGCTGCACATCTGCTTTGTGGGAGCTGAATGGGAGGCGCATGCCCGCGGCTGTGCTCAACAACCGCCTCCTTTCTCAATGGAATGCCATCGCTTCCCTCCCTCCCCACTCTGTCCTGCTGCCCAGTCCCTGCTTTGCTGGGCTTGGAGTGGAGGCAGGAGGCTCAGGGAACAGGCAGGGGCTTGTGGACTTGCTTGCAGCATAAGGGGTACCTGCTCAGTGCCATTGGCACCCTGGGATGAAAAAGCTACTCCTTGGGGGTTGTGCTGATGCTGACAGCGCCTACGAGGCTCTGTCCCCTGCTGTGGGTACCCACCAAGTGATGTTGCAGGGTGACGGAGGCTCCAGGGGTAAGGGCAGGGATGGCCCCTGGGACTGAGCTCGGGGTCCTGACCTGAGGTATGACAGGGAGAAGGAAGATGTAAAATGAGGGCAAATGGAGGTATGAAACAAAATGTCGTCTTTCGGGCAGAGACAAAACAGTGTTCCCAGGAGGTTTCCTTGCAAAGGCTTTCCGTTCATCCAGCACAGGTGCAAGGTGTGGATTGGAATGCAAGTTTTCCTAACCCCCTTTTCTTCCCTTTCTCAGGACAGCCGCTGCTCCCCAGTAGCAGGAGCCACGTCCGGCCGGCGCAATGGCGGGAGCGTCCGTGAAGGTGGCAGTGCGCGTCCGGCCCTTCAACTCCCGGGAGATGAGCCGGGAATCAAAATGCATCA
The DNA here is from genome assembly GCA_013399835.1 of Leptocoma aspasia. Classification (NCBI taxonomy): domain Eukaryota; kingdom Metazoa; phylum Chordata; class Aves; order Passeriformes; family Nectariniidae; genus Leptocoma; species Leptocoma aspasia. Next base: position 196,095 of record VXAX01007762.1, on the reverse strand, counting down.
TCCAGATGTCAGGAAGCACCACCAGTGAGTGCCTCGGGGTGGGGGGGCTTTGGGTGCTGTCTGGGAAGCAGCAAGCCTGTGGGGATCCATGGTGAGGATGCCTGAAGCATCTCGAGTCGTTTGGAGGAGGAAATGTGGGGAGGATGTCGGCTTTCCATGGGGAAATGCAGCCTTGCTGTTGGAATGGCAGTGGTGGGATCTATGGCACTGAGCCCTTGGATTTTGGTGACAGTGAAAGGGGCAGTATTCCCCACTAGGCAATGAGGGAGGAATCACAGAATCTCACAGGATGGGTTTTTTGGAAGGGACATTAAAGATGGTCTCGTTCCAACCTTCCAGTATAGATCAGGCTCTTCCACATCCAACCTGGCCTTGAAGGTGTGTGTGGGCCAGCAAGTGGTTTTTGACTGCCTGGCCAAGTACCACTCACTGCAGCATGCCAGAACCCATCCTTGCTCCTCTGGGGCTCTTGGAGATGCAACAGGAGCAGGATGAAGGGGTGGGAAGAGGATTTGCCGAGGGAATGCTGTGCTCAGGGTGGGGGGTGTAGCGTGGAGGCTTGGGGCTGTATGTTCTGTCAGGAACCTGTCTGGCCTTTGCCCCTCTTTAAATAACAGCTGCTGGCAGCACGGTGTGGGAATGGCAGTCAAACCCCTCCTCTTTGGCTCTGGAAGCCTCCAGATGGGGCAGTGTCTAAAATAACTCCCTGCCCGCCCGCCTGGGGCTGCCTGCGTCACCGATGGTGGGTGAGACACTGGTGCCAGCCACCCCCGCTGTGCTGGCTGCTATGACAACCCTGCTGGTGGGGAGAGGACGGCTCCCAAGGGTGCAGGGTGACTCTGGGACCCCGCTGAGCCCCCTGGCCACCCCAGAGCTAGGGTGTGGGTCTGTGGAGCAGCATCTGCTGGTCTCTGGCATCCTGTGGGGGTTCTCCCTTCATGGTTGGACAGGGATTCTCCATCTGCCTGGGGTGCAGGGCTTCTGCCCTCATGGTGAGGAAGCCTCCTGTCCACGCAGGAGCTTCCCACCTGCCCAGGGCTAGGCAATAGGTAGGGTAGATGTTCCCCATTCTGGTTCTGATGGGTGGGGGGGCCCTGTCGTGCCCCAGTCCCAGTCAAGAGCATCAGGCATCCCCCACTTCCACCACAGCTGTGTTTGTTCAGAGCTGTCTGCCCCTGCTCACCCTGGCTGTGCCCCCACCCCTCCAGCCCGTGCCTCTGCCTGCACCAGGGAGGGCAGCAGGGCTGCAGGCAGGAGCCTTTTGCTGACAGGGAGGATTTTCTCCATGAATGGACAAACCACTGGTTAATCCTCTTGGCCACGAGGCTGGGGAGCAAGTGTGGGGTGCTCAGAAGCCTGCTGCTGCTGTGGCTGGTGGAGGCAGGAGGATGCCAGTAGTGCCAGCAGAGCAGGACTGCCCCCAGCTCCTTGCAGAGAAGCCAAAGACAAACATGTTTGAGGGGAGTGAGAGCAAGTTTTCCCCTTGCCAGGATTATTTGCAGAGCTGGTGTGGGGAGGCAGGTTCTTCTCCTGCCTGATGCATTGAGCCCCGTGGGAGGCAGGGGGGCCCAGGGTGGGAAGGGATCAGCCTTTCTCTCCTGTCCTTTTGCCTGCAAACTTCCAGCTGCCACGGCCACCCACCTGCTCACCAGCACTGCTGCTTTGTTCCTGGGGTGTCCTGCACCCTGTGGACACCCTCCTGGGCACCAACACTCCCGGCCCCTCTCCTGATGGCTCCCACCAGGATGGTGTGGAGGAGACCCCTGGCTTTGATCCCACAAGGTCATTCATGTTCTCTGTCTGGAGCCGTGCCTCTGCTGGCTTTAAAATCTGGTGATTATTTGCTCTGATGTGGGTTCTGGGCTTTCTCCTGCTTTGTGCCTGCCCACTCACTGGGCTCTGCCATGCTGCTGGCTCTTCAGGGCAAGGCAAGGGACATCTCCAGAAGTTGTCCTCCTTCCTGCCCCCTTGTCTCTATTTATATAGTTTGTCTTCACCTCCACACCCCTCCTTGCCTTTTGAATCCCAATGGCCCAGAGCATGAATCTTTTGCAGCAGCTTTGCAAAAGTCCTATATGCCTGGTCACAGGAAAGGAAAAATTCCACCAGCAGCATCCATCTGTCTGCAGGCAAATAAATGGGAATGACAGGGGCATGGGAAGGGTGTTTCGGCTCAGGACAGGAGATGCCTACTCTTGGGATGCTCCCTTCTCCCCTGTGTCCCAGTCTCTGGTTTCCCATGCCATCTGGGCAGCTGCAGCTGGGATGCCTGGAGCCACTTGGTGCCATCCCCGGCTGCTTCTGTGCCCTGTGCCCAGCATGGGCTGGCACTGGGATGCAGAACAGGCGCCTTGTGCCCGCTCCACAACTCATTTCTGCTCCTGTTGGCTGTGGTCAGTGGCACCTCTGCAGGGCAGAGACAGACCTGGTGACCAGATGGCATGGTGGAGCTGCCAGGCTGGACACCAGGAGCCATCAGAGATGCTCCATCCCACTTCTACTCCTGCTTCTCTTCATAATGCCCTCAGCACAACAGCCAGGCATTGGCAGGGATCAGGAACGGGCAGCCAAGGTGGGCACACTGCCCACAAAGACCTGCTCTTCCAGGGGCCTCCACATCCCTGTTTGCTGCTGCAGGATTGCCAGTTGTTACTTCCCAGCCCTTTCTCCTGGTCATTAGTCTGCCAGGAATGCAGCAGGTGTCCAGAGCTTTGGAGTCAGGCTGCCTGCAGTGGGCAGGCAGGGAACCCATGCCAGCCCCTCTTTGGTGCCAGAGCTGGGCTTCTGTCCATGCTGAGGAGCATCTCAGAAGCACCATGCTGTGGTTTTGTGGTCGGGGCTGGATCCTGACCCCACTCCCCACCCTTCCCCAGTCTGCCTTGCTGCTGTTGCAGGCAGGGCTGGGTTGTTCTCAGGTCAGAAGTGGGGGACCCCTTCCAGGGGAGTAGGAGGCGTATCCATTGTGGTATTGGAGGAGGGATTCAGAGCAGAAAGCATCTGTATGTGCAACACTGCACATCTGGGCGTCAGACACCACGGCAGGGAGCTGCACCGTGCCTGGGGCTGCTCAGGAAGGCCCCAGCTGGGAGTGGGTTTGAGCCTTGGCTGACTGCAGGGCAGAGCAGGCTGGGATGGAGAAAGCTCAGGGCTTATGGCTTCTTCATCCTTGGTGGTGTCAGGGAGCAGCTGGGGCAGTGGGCATGGTAGCTGTCCTGTGCAGGCCTCAATGTCACTTCATTGTCACCTAACACGGCTGGTGGCTGAACCTCGTGATTACCCGCTGGTTTGGGTTTCTTCTGATGCATCTGTTGGTTCAGAAAAAAACCCCACATGGTAAATGCTCTACAGGAGCAAAAAAAACATCTCATGAGGAAGAGCAGTGATGCAGTCTCCAATTTCCATAGCAACGTCCTTTTCATCAGGGGATGACAAAAGCAGACTCTTGTTTCCGCTGGTGGTGTGACACGAGGCATTAATCACTCTGCTGGGCTGGGGACCTGGAGAGGCAGGAGCCAGAGGGCTCTAGGGGAGCCCTGACAGTGCTGCAGCTGCTCCCACCCCACAGCTGCCAGCATGGGAGCTTTGGACACGCTGCCCCAGCTGTGGGGAGAGGAAGGCTGTGGCCCTCCTGTGCCACTGCTGGGCTGCCATGGGCAGATGCCACAGCAGGAAGGACCCTGAGGGAAAGAGTCATGTCCCCCTCGCTGTGTCCAGCAGGATGTTTGGGCAAGGCTCTGCCCTGTTCCCTGGGCTCTGCTTTCAGAGTTGGGCTCTGGGCGTTCTGCACCCATCTGCAGAGCTGGAAGAGCCCCAGTCCACCTTCCAGGACTGTTTTGGACTGAAACCCATCACTCTTCACCCCTCCCACATGGAGTGGGGGAGAGGGGGGCAGGGGAGGGGTACCATGGGTGGCTGGTGGCCTCATGTTCCCATCTGTTTGTCCCTAGCTATCCTGAACCCAAAACAGCCCAAAGAGACACCAAAAAGCTTCAGCTTTGACTATTCCTACTGGTCCCACACTACGGTAAGCACTGAGAGGCCTGAGCTCGCCTCAAAGGCTGGGCTGGGGAGAGGCAGGAGCGCCTCCTTGCCAAACTTCTCCGTGTCCCCCTCCTCTGTGCAGCCTGCAGACATCAACTATGCATCCCAGAAGCAAGTGTACCGGGACATTGGCGAGGAGATGCTGCAGCATGCCTTTGAAGGCTACAACGTGTGCATCTTTGCCTACGGGCAGACGGGAGCTGGAAAATCCTACACCATGATGGGCAAGCAGGAGAAGGACCAGCAAGGCATCATCCCACAAGTATGCCTGGGGAAAACCACCTGTCCCACTTGTCCCAAAGCGATGCCCAAAGGAAAAGCAGAGCTGGGAAGAAAGAGGGCAGCAAGGGTGGGAGTGAGGCCAGGTTTTGCCGAGGTCTAATATAGTGCTACCATGACAGTGAGCTGGCATTGCTCTGCCAGGAGGGGGTCAAGGAGGGTCATCCAGGCTCTCCAAGACTGGATGGACTATGGTCTGGCCACACAAGGCCAGTGTACGTGAGCAACAGTGGTCCAAGTGCTGAGCTGCTTACCAAGAGGTGCCACATGCTGGCCCAGCAGGACACGGCGGGGCTCTGAGGATGCCGATTCTCCATATCAGCATGGAGGGGGGGGCTCTGCCAGCTCCCCAGGAGCCATTCCAGCACTCATTGGCTGATTTTTGGGGTGAAAAGGTAGAAATCCCTGTATGTTGGGCATCCTGGGCAGGACTATCCTGCTGGCAGGGGGCTGAGCCTCGCTCTTCTGTCCGCAGCTGTGCGAGGACCTCTTCTCCCGCATCAATGACACCACGAATGACAACATGTCCTATTCTGTGGAGGTAGGCACCCCACTGCCTGCCCAGCCCGCTTCTGCCCTCCCACCTGGCTCCACAGGTTGTGCCAGTGTGCAGACCCCTCTGTGGGGTCATTCTGCTAGCTCTGCCCTTGCCCTCTACTCTAGGTGAGCTACATGGAGATCTACTGCGAACGTGTGAGGGACCTGCTGAACCCCAAGAACAAGGGGAACCTGCGGGTGAGAGAGCATCCCCTTATGGGCCCATATGTTGAGGACCTTTCCAAGCTGGCTGTGACCTCCTACAATGACATCCAGGACCTTATGGACTCTGGAAACAAAGCCCGGTGAGTTGGAGAAGAGGAGATGGGCAGGGTTTGGGAAGCTTGCAGTCACTTCTAGAAGATCCTCCTTCACTTCCGTACTTTGCCAGTCCAGCTGCTCTGGAAGTGGCTGTCCCCTCCTCACTAAGTGTTGGGTACCCCCACCTGCTTTCGCCTTACTTTCCTCCTGCTTTCCAAGTGCACTGGAGACAGCAGGAAAAAGCCTGAACTTGTGCACATCTTCTCCCAGAGTCCTCTCTTGTCCTCCAGACTTGCCTTCCCACCATGTACCCTGTCCTGACATGAGCCCTGGCCCCGTCACCAGCCACTCCAGTGTCCCTCACAGAGTGTCACACCTCGCTGTCCTACTCTCCCTGCAGCACAGTGGCTGCTACCAACATGAATGAGACCAGCAGCCGCTCCCACGCCGTGTTCAACATCATCTTCACGCAGAAGCGGCACGATGCCGAGACAGACATCACCACTGAGAAGGTAAGAACAGGGCCTGGAGGACTCAGGGGAACCCACAGGGATCCAGGAAGGACTTTCATGTTCCCTCATCAGCACTTGGGGCAAGGTGGTGCAGCGAAGTGGAGAGAGATAAGTCTCAGGCACATTCTAGGCTCATGGTCCCTTGAGGGACTGGCCCCTGGACAGGATATTTGGCAGCTGGTGCTTCAGCCCTGCCTGCAAGGATATTAGCCCTGCTGCTGAGTAAGTCCTGCAAGGATGACCCTGCAGAGCCCACTGCTGCCCTCAGAGCAGTGTCATCCTGCAAGAGGTTTTGGCTTTGTGCTGGGCAAGGTTTGCTGTGCCCACAGGGCTGACAGCCTCCCCTCTGCCTGCAGGTCAGCAAAATCAGCTTGGTGGACCTGGCCGGGAGTGAGCGAGCTGATTCCACAGGTGCCAAGGGCACAAGGCTAAAGGTGAGAGCTGACCTGAGGTCTCCTTCTGCTGGTGGGACACCACATCCTCCTCCCTCATCCCCAAAACATCTCCTTTCCTTGCCTGGTTCTTTGCCCACTGCACTGCCAAAATCCTTGATAGGATTGTGTTTGAAAGCTGCCCAGTGCCAGTTTCACCAGGCTACCTGAGCTGGGGGGTGCTGGTTACCCAGTAAGACCAGCTGCTCTTTGCCCACACCATACTTGATATTTCTCATTTTCTCCTGGGCTTTAATGTGGCTCTGAAATGGGGCCTGAACATCTGGGGTTTTCCTCTTCTAACCAGGAAGGAGCAAACATCAACAAGTCCTTGACCACTCTGGGGAAAGTCATCTCTGCCCTGGCAGAAATGGTAGGTAGCTGGAGAAGAGACAAACAGCAGCACTAGGGGGAAATGGGCTTGGGCCAGCAGGGCTGGGCTCAGCTTTGAGGGACAGAGCATCTCAGCTCCATGGGACGGAGCATCCCAGCTCCGAGGGGTGGGCAGACACATCCCAAGCTGGCCCTGCATCTGGGACAAGCTGGGCTGGTGAAGATGCCATCTGCCTGGGGGCCTGTGCCACTCTCTACTTGAGGGCCAGGGGTCTGTGGTGGGTGCCAAGGAAGAAAGCAGCTCCCTTAAACAGTCTCTCCATTTCCTTTGCAGGATTCGGGGCCGAACAAGGTAGGTGCCCAGGCCAGATGGGGAAGGGGGCTTGGTTTTGAGCACAGTGTGAGTGGGTGGGAGTGGGTTGCAGGGTGGTTTGGGAGTGAGACTATGCCTGGACTCAAGCCATTCTTCTCCTGGGGGCTGGCAGAATCTTCAGCCTCATCCTCCCTCTGGGGCTTTCAGTAGCCAGCCTTAAACAATCCTCCCAGCTCAGGGCATTTCACAGGCAGGACCTGTGCACCTGGGCAAAGAGGCCCAAGGTTGCCATCCTGCTCCAAGTCCCCATGGCTGGGGACCAGCTGTGACCTTCCCTTTGAGGAGAGCAGGCAGCTTGACAGCCCTTCCCTTTGCTCTCTATTCCCCAGAACAAAAAGAAGAAGAAGACAGATTTCATTCCATACCGAGACTCGGTGCTGACCTGGCTGCTGCGGGAGAACCTGGGTGAGGACAGGTGGGGGGTGTGGTCTGGTGATGGGTGTGGCTGCCGAGCAGAGCGTGACAGGGGCCACAAGGACCAGTGTCTCCCTCATGGCTCTGTCTTACTGGGCAGGAGGCAACTCCAGAACTGCCATGGTCGCTGCTCTGAGTCCTGCTGACATCAACTATGATGAGACGCTCAGCACCCTCAGGTAGGGAGAAGTGCCCTTGTTCTCCCCACAGAGAGCAGGAACAGGGGAGGCTGTCTGAGGCCCAGGCACTGCCACACGCTCTCCTCACCTCTGTGGTGTCCCTGGCTGGGGGTGCACTGTGCAGGGAACCTGCAGCCCCAGACAAGTGCCAAAGGGTTGTCCCGGCTCTGGGACCCTCCAAAGGATCACTTGCTGGAGGGGCTCTGCAGCACTCTTGCTTGCCCAGCAGCTGGGGTTTTGCCCCTGTTCTGGCTGTTGTTCAAGACCCTGCCCTTCCCTAGGTACGCTGACCGTGCCAAGCAGATCCGCTGCAATGCTGTCATCAATGAGGACCCCAACAACAAGCTCATCCGGGAGCTGAAGGACGAGGTGGCACGTCTGCGGGACCTGCTCTACGCCCAGGGCCTTGGGGACATCATTGACAGTAGGTACCATGGTGGCTCTCTGCCAGTGGCTCCAGGCAGCAATGGGCTGAGGTCCCACCAGCCTGAAGAGCTGATGTCCCCACAGCCTCCCTGCACCCTGCTGCCCCGGCCCCACGGCAGCATCATGCTGCCTCTGGTGAGCCCCTGCATGCATGTTCACAGCCCCCAACCCCCTCCTGTCGCAGGAGTGCTGCTTTCTGCCCAGCAAACCTTCCCTTCTTCCCTTCCACCCACCATCTTCAGCAGCCAGCACCCAGCAGAGGGGCCAGGAAGGTGTTACTGGGACTGCACATGCCCATGGGCTCCCCTCCCTATGCTGTCTGACATCCTACTGAGATGAACCCCTTCTTGTTCTGTTCTCTCTGTCTTACCCCCGCTCCCTGCCCTCTCTTTCTCTCTTAGCCCATCCTGCTGCAGGAGGATCCAAATGTGTGTATTCCCCATCACTGGTACTCTCTGTTGCTTCACGGCTTTTTGGAGATCTAGGCTGTGCCCAGGGGCACCCGTGCAGCATGGGGAGAGCTCCTGCAGCCAGCCCCTGCTGATGGAGTGCTGTGTGCCTGCAGGCTGCCCATCCTCAGGGAGCTGCCACAGGGGATGGTGCCAGAGTTGTGGTTAGCACCTGGGCTTGGGCTGGTGCTGAAGGGACCAGTGTCCTCCCACTTGGCCATGCCAAGTGCCCAGTCCGCACGGGGACCTCCTCCTTCATGCTGTTGTGCTGCTGCTGCTGCTGCTGCTGCTGCTGCTTCTGCTGGTGTCTCACTGGGACTGGAGCCTGGCACGGCCCTCGGGTGGGATGCATTGGTGCTCTACTGATGAAGTGGTGGGTGGTGGTGGCCAGGAGGCTTTGGCCCGTGGATAAGCACGATGGCCCCATCCCATCCCGGGTCAGGCAGCGCAGCCAGGCTATGGCGAGCCTGCTGAGGAGACAGGGGCCTGGTTGTCCCCTCCTGGCTCAGTTTCCTGGATGTCGGCTAATGGAGATGAGTGACTAATCCTGCACCTGCTGACCTGTGCCCTGCCTGCCTCTGGCACACTGCTCTGAGAACCAGTAACTCCTCAGGGCTGGAGGAGCATCTCCCATACCTGGGTCCTAAGCTACCACAGCTGACTCTTGGGGTGCCAGCTGGCAAGAACCACTGCCTGTAGTCCTGGCTTCATTCTCTGGTTGTCTGGCCAAGGTGCTCCTCCAGCAGACCATGGGCTTCCTTTGAGCAGACCCTGTGAGGGAATCCTGCCACTTCTCCTGCCCTGTCTACCTGACCCCTTTGTAGGGCAGAGGGCCTCCCCCTCTCATCCCCTTCCCTTCTCATTCTCTGCCCCCAGATCTGGGTAATCTGGGGCATTGGGCAGGGAAAACACAGGCTGTATGAGATGGAGAGGATGACAGAGGCAGTGGCACATACTTGGGGAGAACATTTGATCCCAGACCTGATGGATGCAGGACCTGAGGTTGCAAAAAAGTGTCCCTGGGAGCCCAGGACGGCTGCTTCCAGCATCTGCTTCACCAAACAGCCCTGTTCCCTGAGGGGCTGCCCGGGCTGGGGAAGAGAGTGCCTGCCCTTGCCCTGTTGCTGTCTGTGCTGCTGTGCTGTTGCCTGTGCCTTTTCCTGTAATTCCTGGCTTTTTTCTCGATGCACTGGCCACTCTTTTTTTCTCCCAACAGCTTTTCTTGTCTCTGTCTTTCTCTGTCATCCTGTCTGTGTGTCTTTCCCCGGTCCATCCCTCCTTCCACACCCATAGATGTGTCCGACTTTGAGAACAATAATGATGCTAGAGGGTCAGAGCTGAGTCACCGCCATGACAATCTCTCCACAGTGACCAATGCCATTGCTGGGATCAGCCCCTCTTCCTCCCTCTCTGCCTTGTCCAGCCGCGCTGCCTCGGTCGCCAGCCTCCACGAGCGCATCATGTTTGCCCCAGGCAGCGAAGAGGCAATTGAGAGACTCAAGGTAAGAGGCTGGTGCCCTGCTTCCCTTCCCTTCCCTTCCCTTCCCTTCCCTTCCCCCTCTCTCTCTCCCTCTCCCCTCAATGCACTGCAGCTTGCAGAGGGGGCTCAGTGTTTTCTGGAAGCCCATGAAGGATGATCCTCATGGGAAGCAATACTCAGATGCACCCTTGAAGAGTGGACAGACTTAGGGCTTGCCCAGGCTGAGGGTTTGGGTGTTGTAGGGTCTTTCTGGTGCTGCCCTGGGGGGGATGGCTGCCTTTGACCTGTGGGACAGGTGCTTCAGTCTTGGGATGGGCACTCCTGTCAAGGGCAGAGTGCTCCTGGTCCTGCATGGTGCAGGAGTGGGCTGGCAGCAAGGGAATGGAGAGGCTGGTCTTTGTGCCTCACTCTTTGAGGATGGGACTGATGGAATGATGTGGGTGAAATGCTGCTGCAGCTTGTATAAACAAGCCTGAAACTGGGACCGGTGTGCCACTGAAGCATGCTGGGCAGAACTGGGCAGCGTGGCCAGGCTGCTGCCCACAGGATACACTAACCCCCTGTTTAACCCACCCTTGGCAGGAGACAGAGAAGATCATTGCAGAGCTGAATGAGACGTGGGAGGAGAAGCTGCGCAGGACAGAAGCGATACGGATGGAGAGGTGGGTGGGCTGGACTGGAGTGGGACAGGATGGCATGGGACAAGTGGCATTCCTTGGGCATTTCCCATCCTCTGCACTTTGTTAGAGCAGTTTGGCTGCGGCAGCCAAGCAGTTTGAATGTCCAGCTGGACCCTGGGTTGCCCTCTGGGGACCCCAGTACCCACCATGTCAGCCTGCACAGAGGTGGGCTGCTCTGAAAAACCCAACTGAATTGTGATGAGAGCTGTAGCAAGCCCTGCATTGCAATCCCTGGGTCAAACCATGGGCTTCTATCCTAGTGCTGGCCCCAGTGGTGCATGGAGTTTTGACAGGCACTTCTTTCTCTTGCTCTTTCAGGGAAGCATTGCTGGCCGAAATGGGGGTGGCCATGAGGGAGGATGGAGGCACCTTGGGTGTATTTTCTCCTAAAAAGGTAGGATCATCCTATTCTCTTCTTCCTGGGGACTGGTTTGTACCCCTGCAGCTCCCTTCTGATCCACTCTGTCACAGCTGGCCAGTCCCATGTACTTCACTAGCCTTTTCTTGGCTCTGAAACCCATGGGGGGTATCCCAGCATTGAGCCTGCTGGGTACAAACATGGGTAGAAATACATGGGCAAATGTCCATCCCCCCACTGCTGGCATGCTGTCCCCCTTCATGAGGGTATTTGCTGATGATCACTCCCGTGGACTTCAGTGTAAACTTATAAAAATTCATGCTTTCAGATATTTAAAATTGCTGCTCCTGAAACCAGCAAGTCCTTGCTAAGAAATGTGGGTGGGCGAATATTCCATCTCTTTATTGCTTGTAGCATTTGGCTTGGCCAAACCTCTTAAGTGTGTGTGTCCCCAGCTCAGGTGGTGATAAAGACTTCACAGCCTTCCCCTTTATGTGGCCCAGCTGACTTTTAGGATAAACTTGTACACTGTTGTCTTTGTTTCTTGTCCCAGCTGCTGCCTGTTAGGACTCCAGACCTTTGGGTAGGAAGCATGGGGGTTTATTCCCCGAAGCAGGTTGGTCTTGGAGGTGGGGCATTGCTGTGTGATCTTGGTGCCTCCTTGCTCTTCAGCTATCTGGCAGGTGGAAACTCTTCTGACTTCTCCAGTGGCTGGTGAGGAAAGTTAGTGTTGATAGTGTGCAAACTCCACTTTGTAATGGTCATTGCACCTTGCTGTCCTTCTGCGTGCCATGGCTGCCATGGCTCCAGGAGCTCCGTGGAAGGTCACCACCAGCTTTACAAATCTGGACAAAAACTGCAAGTGAAGGAGGTCTCAAGCCCCCAGGGCTGTATGTCTGTCCAGTGGGGCCAGAGGTTAAATGTTACAGCCAACTTCTGCCAGCCACCATGGAGAAGAGCCCACCTTTCCCTTGACTTCCACCTCTGCTGCCCTGTTGCACTGAGTTTCTGCTGCCAGCCAAGGCTTGTGGCACCATGGTGAAGGCCCCCTTCTGCATGCTGGGTCTCAGCAGGCTGATAAGGTGCTCCTTACAGCCACTATTCTGTCTGGTAAACTCAGAACTTCTCTCACTGATACTCCTGGGACTGCCCCTGTTCCCTGAAGGTGTAATCCCAGCAGCTGAGCTGGCTCTGGCCAGAGAGGCCTGTGGCTGGGGGAGAAATTTTCCTCCCATCAAGAACAAAGTGGTTTGTGACCCAGGGCAAGAAAGGGCTGTGAGGGACCTGTTAGGAAGAAGACCAGAAAGTGAAATTCAGCCTGCAGATAGGGCTTCAGGTCTGCACTGCTTTTGGATGAACCTCTGGGACCTGCTCTTTTTGGATGCATCATCTGGTGTACAATCAGTGGAGGAAAATGGGCACTTTTACTTCCTTTTTGATCTGGCAGAGGGCAGGGTTAGATTAGGTATTGGGAAGAAATTCTTCCCTGTGAGTGTGATTAGGCTCTGGCACAGGTTGCCCAGAGAGGCTGTGGCTGCCCCTTTCCTGGAATTGTTCAAGGCCAGGTTAGATGGGGTTTGGAACAACCTGGTCTAATGGAAGATGTCCCTGCCCATGGCAGGGGGGAGAAACGAGATGTGTTTTTATGTCCCTTCCAACACAAACCGTTCCATGATTTTGTAATACACAGCACAAGTGAGAAGGGTCCTGCCCCAGGAGACTCTGAGCCATATCAGGGATTCCCCATGGGAAGGTGTTGGCTTTGTATTAGGCCTGTTTGGAGCATGAATTTTCAAAGGTGGCCAGAGGAAGGGTAACTAGGACTCAGCCCTGGGAGGAGGAAAACAAGGAAGCTCGTGGAAGCAGGGCATCCTCATGCCAGCCTCTCAGTTCTCTGCAGTCCCCTGGAAAAATACCCATCTGGATGTGTCACCCTGAAGATCCAGAGGGCAGGAGAGCCTGTGCAGAGGCAGCCTGCAGTGCTACTGAGCTCCCACCTTCCTCCAGAGCACCCCTCAGTGCCTGGGCAGGCAGGGCACACAGGGATGGCTCCTTGTTTGTCTCTCCCAGACACCACACTTGGTCAACCTGAATGAGGATCCGCTCATGTCCGAGTGTCTTCTCTACTACATCAAGGATGGGATAACAAGGTGAGGGCCAGGTCCCGTGGAGCGCTGGGAGCATTGTCCATATCTCAGTGCCTGACTTCCCCAGGTGGGCAGTGAGGTGACAGCTGTCCCCAGGCTGGGCACTGTTCCCAGGGCATCCTCAAAGTGCATCCCCAAAGTGCAAATCCCCAAGATTTTGGTCTTGCAGTGCACCAAGGGTTGGTCCTGTCAGCTCCAAGGATGAGGCTGGGGGGAGACTCAGGAGGGGCTGCTTTGAGGGAGGATTGAGCTGGATTTCCCCTGCAGGGTTGGCCGGGAAGATGCTGAGAAGAGGCAGGACATTGTTCTCAGCGGGCACTTCATTAAAGAAGAGCACTGCCTGTTCCGCAGTGACACCAAAACTGGTGGTGAAGGTATTGCTTGTCTGGAGGGGCTTCACTGCCCTGGGCACCCATCCCTCTGCATGTCCTCAGCCCCTGCCCCCATCTGAAAGTCCTGCCCTCCTCAAACTAGTTGGGCTTTACTGCATGGCTATGGTGTCTCCATGCTCCCAAACGAGCTACCACACCTGTGGATGGAAGGGTCCCATCCCTCATGGCTGGGAGAGGAGCTCGCACAAGGCATGTGGGGAGAAAGTAAGGTGAGGAGATCAGGGCAGGATGGCTGAGCAGACTGTAGGTGATTCCTCCGCTCAAGATGTGGAGCAGAATCCACCCCCTAAAATGGCAGGAACCTGACTGTGAAGGGGCTGTAGGAGATGAGCCTGGGGAGAATGGATTTGCCTTCTGGAGGCTCTGGTCTCGTCTCACGTGCAGTCTCCAGCTGCCCTTATTCCTTGGGCCTGCTCTGATTAACATCAGGTTGGCTGAGTCCTGTTAGCTGCCCACGGTGTGGGTGCTGCTGGTGGGTACCACCATCAGGGTGGTGGTGGCTGGGGTGGCTCTGCCTTCCTGAGCCTGCTGGAGCAGTGGAACAGGACACGCAGGATTTATCCTTCTGCTTCCACCTTACCTTCACTCCCCTCTCCCCTTCCTGCCATCTCCACAGTGATAGTGACCCTGGAGCCCTGTGAAGGTGCTGACACCTATGTGAATGGCAAAAAGGTGACAGAGCCCAGCATCCTGCGCTCAGGTGGGTCCCGGGGCTGGCACACCAGAGCTGCTCCAACCCGCCTTCCTCCCTGCCATGGGGGCCCTGCACTGGTCCCACGTTAAACCCACACCTTTTCCCCGTGCACGTGGCTGCAGGAAACCGCATCATCATGGGGAAGAGCCACGTCTTCCGCTTCAACCACCCCGAGCAGGCTCGGCAGGAGCGGGAGCGCACCCCGTGTGCTGAGACCCCCGCCGAGCCTGTGGACTGGGCGTTCGCCCAGAGAGAGCTGCTGGAGAAGCAAGGCATCGACATGAAACAGGAGATGGAGCAGCGGTGAGAGCGTGGGCTGAGGTGCTGGGGAGTTGGGTGTTCACTTCCAGGCTGGTCATCCGCTCCTTCCCCATTTCCGCCTAGGCTCCAGGAACTGGAGGATCAGTACCGGAGGGAGCGGGAAGAGGCAAATTACCTTCTGGAGCAGCAGAGGCTGGTAGGTGGCCAGGACATGGCTCCTTCTCAGGCTGCCCAGGCATGACTGAAATCCTGGCAGATGTTTGTGTGGGGTGGATCTGTGTTCTAAAAACAAGGACGAATCTGTTATTCCTGGAGTTGCCATCACGAGCACTGATCCATAGGAGGGAGGAGGCTGTGTTCCTGCAGGGAAGAGGAGTGTCATGTGGCAGCATGGAGGAAGGACACACCAGTGGGTTGCATCACCTCTCTTCCTGTTTCCCCCAGGACTATGAGAGCAAACTGGAGGCTTTGCAGAAGCAGATGGATTCTAGGTATTACCCTGAGGCAAATGAGGAGGAGGAAGAACCTGAGGATGAAGGTGAGGGCTGGGAGCCACCACAAGGTTTGGATGCTTTCTGTGGGAGCAAGAAGAGTGAACTGTGGGTCGATGTCCTGGTAGTGGGGTGACTGTCCCTCCATGTCCCCACAGTGCAGTGGACGGAGCGGGAATTCGAGCTCGCCCTCTGGGCCTTTAGGAAGTGGAAGTGGTACCAGTTCACCTCCCTCCGTGACCTGCTCTGGGGCAACGCTATCTTCCTCAAGGAAGCCAATGCCATCAGCGTGGAGCTGAAAAAGAAGGTGGGTGGCTGGGCTCCTTTCTGGCTTGTTGCAGCACCCACAGCAGAGGCCACGCGAACAGGCAGCCAGGAGAGGCTGAGAAGAGGTCACCAGAGGCAGCACATGAAGCCTTCTGCCCTCCCAGGTGTCTCACCAGCCCCTGTGCCCCTCTCTAGGTCCAGTTCCAGTTTGTGCTCCTCACGGACACGCTGTACTCACCTCTCCCTCCCGACCTGCTGCCTCCCGATGCTGCCAAGGACCGAGAGAAGCGGCCGTTCCCCCGGACCATTGTGGCTGTAGAGGTGCAGGACCAGAAGAACGGGGCAACACATTACTGGACCCTGGAGAAGCTGAGGTGGGTGAGAGGTGGCTGTGCCAGGGGATTTTGGGTGCCCACAGCCCTGTGTCTCACTGCCACCATCGGCATCCCCTCTCCCTGCAGGCAGCGCCTGGACCTGATGCGTGAGATGTATGACCGAGCAGCAGAAGTGCCTTCCAGTGTCATCGAGGACTGTGACAATGTGGTGACTGGCGGAGACCCTTTCTACGACCGCTTTCCCTGGTTCAGGCTGGTCGGCAGGTGAGCGCTTTGGCTCCTTCGAGGCGTGGCTGGGGCCCATAGACAGCCCTGCAGGAGGAACCGCTGCCAGCGCTGCCCACCACGCGCGGGGCCTTCATCCCCCCGTGGGACTCCAGTCTGATGGCTCTCCTCCGTGTTGGCTGCCAGCACCCCGAGGGACCCACGAGCTGCTGGCAATGCTCCTGCTGCCTGCCATAACCCAGTGCTGAGAGCCACGGGCTCCAGGCTTGGTGGGTGCGGGGGCCGTGGCCGTCCAGCAGGCAGGGAGCCTGTGCCGTTGTGACCTCCACCACGGTGGGCATGTGTCCCTGTGCACGCGCTGGTGTCTGAGCATCTGTCTGTACAGTGTGTGCCACGTGTCTCCCTGCGCTTCCTGCACACCTGTGGATGGAAGGGTGCAGTGCCAGCAAAGAAGATGGGCCACCCTGGAGAAGGCTGGGGCAGGGGAAGCAGGGGGCTGAGCTGCGTGGTCTGGAGGCATTCCCCCGTGCTGTAGCACAAGGAGGGATTCTCTCCAGCAGCAGGGATAGTTGTGAGCCCTTGTGCCACCTGCTCTGTCCCTGCATTCCCTGCAAATCCAGCAAAGGGTGTCCCCAACATTCACACTGGTGAACACGGGTTACTCTTTTGTCTGGCTGTTGGTGGCTTTAGAGATGCACCAGATGGGCAGGTCTTTGTTCCCAATGTCCCTCAATTTAAGCAGACAAAAAACCCACCCCAAAACCTAACCAAGAAAAAACAAAAAAAAAAAAGCAAAATTCCTGTTCTTTCTGTTTGGAACAGCTGGTGTTAACATGTCTTCTATCTTGTTGTACTAACCTTAGTTCAGATATCTCTGGCTGCAACAGCTCTCCTCTTTTCAACACATGCATGAGCGAGCGCATGGCTGATCTCACCCCCTCCCCTACCTTCTCGAACCCCGACTCCGACATCACCGAGCCTGCTGACGAGCAGCACCAGGGGCAGGAGGAGGAGGAGGAGGAGGAGGAGGAGGACCTGGAGGAAGACATCTTTCCGGAGTGCCCGCTGTGTGATGGCCGGGATCCATTTTACGACCGCTTCCCCCTGTTCAGTTTAGTAGGAAGGTTGGTGAGGTTTTAGGAGAGCATGCCGGGAAGGACCTAGCTCTTTCGCATGAGGGAACTGCTTTTGGACACGACTCCCACCTCCGGGGCATCCCGGAGGTGCAGGGGGTGCCCGGCTGGGATTGTGGTGAGGCTCCCACTGAGGTAGGGCTGTGACAGCATAGTGGTGGCAAGGGATGGCAGGGGAAGGCAGATGGTGCCTTCCTTTATGCAGGTACATTTTTGGGAGAGCCCCTGAGAAGGGGAGCTCTGCTGTGTCTCCATCACCAGAGGAAGCAGTGGAGCCACCTGGGGGTCTTGGTCCTGGGCATTTCTGTCCCGGGAAGGAGCACCTCCCACCCAGCTTGGGATGACCCTGTGGTGCCGCTGACTGGGGACACACAGGCACTTCAAAACCCTGTGTGCCTCTGGCACTGGCTCAGCTATCCTGGCTGCGTTGGTCAGTGTGAGCCCCCCTGAATCTGAAGGCTTGGATGTCCCCAAGTGGTTGTGGGTGATGAAGCTGAGGGGAGTGAGTGGAGAGCTGGGTGCAGAACAGAGTGCCAAAAGCAGTGTTTGCTCTTCCCAGCTCTAGCCAGTGCTTGGCTTGGGGCCATATCTACCAACTTGACATAGGAGATGTCCAAGGAGGTTGTGGGGACCTAGGTGTAGGCTCCAGCTCCTCTTTAGTTGGAACCAAGGACAAGGAACTTTGACTTTTCATACCTGTTAGCTGGAGACCCTCCTTAGGCTGCATCAGTCTTGGCCTGGAGAAGCCCCCCAGCTGCCCCAAACCTGGCTGTGCCACCAAACCTGAAGCCATCTGCCCATCCCTAGAATGGTATGAGGAGCTGCCAGCTTTCTCTGGGGCTTTTCCAAGGGGGTGTGCACCAGGAGCTGTTCTGAGAGCCTTTGCCTCAGGCAGAGGCTCCCTGACTGGGGTGGGCTGGGGCTCATCATCCTTGATGTCCCAGAGCCAGGCAGCATGGTGGGAAGGAGGGACCAAAGCAGGCAGAGAGGGTGGAGGTGGGGTAAGAGTCCTGCAGCCTCAGACCGAAAGAGCTGGGTTCTTCTCCTTTTATTTTCTTTTTTCCTTTTTCCTTATTTAAAAGAAAAAAAAAAATCAAAACAACCCCAAAACTCTCAAGGGCACCTCAAAAAACCAAAGAAGGCCCTGTGGCAGCGGCCCCACTCCATGCCGGGGGCGTGTTCCCCAGAGCTTGGTGCCTCCTGACTTCTTTTGAGTCTGCCCTGGGTTTGGCTCCCCGCGCAGCAGCTCCGCCGGCCACATTTCTTGTGAAGTGTGCTTGGATTGGTTTATGATTGGATCCTTGTCTTTGATTTTCTTTCTTTCTTTCTTTCCTTCTTTCCTTCCTTCCTTCCTTCCTTTTTTCTTTCTCTCTTTCTCTCTCTCTTTCTTTCTTTGTTCTTCCTTCCTTCCTTTCTTTCTTCCTTTCTTCCTTTCTTCCTTTCTTCCTTTCTTCCTTTCGCTCTTCATTTCTCTCTTTCTCTCTTTCTCTTCAATTATTTTTTTTGTTATTTTAAGGGTTTTTTAATTCTTTTTTTAGCTGCTGGCTCTATCTCTTCAAAGCTTTAGCAAAAATTGGGGTTCTTTCACTTTTGTCTTCCTTTGGAAAGGCTTTTCTTTGATCTGAGCATGCCATCTTTGCACCTCACCAATCTTGTGGTTAGTGTCCCTGCCCTCCTTCCTCTAGTGACACACTTGTCCCCCTCCTCCCTGCCTGCCCCACCTCCTTCCCACTCTTCCCTGCCCTCTCCAGTCCTCTGCTTCCACTCCAGCTGCCCTGTGATTTCGGGTGGGTGGGTGCACAAGGATCCCTGCGCTTCCGAGAGTTCCCTGTGGTCACAGGGCTCTGCCCCAGGCATGAGGTCCTGCTGGGAAGCCTTGGCGTGGTCCAACCTCTTGTTCCCAGTGGCATCTGAGAAGAGATGGGTTGAGACGGGCCCATCAAGAGATAACGGTTTGACACCACCTGCTCCCACAACTTGAGTCCTTTGAGATGCTTTGGGTGGAAAAAGCCTCGAGGAGCAGTTGAAGGTCAATGGGAGTCACCAGAGCAGGGGGAATCTCTGGACTTGGGGGTCAGGGTGCAAGTGCAGGGCTGCAAGAGCCCCCTGGGCACTTTGGGATGCCATTGAATATGAAGATTCCTGTCAGGCTGGGATGCCCTGGAGCCGCCTGGAGATGAAACCCTCATGGGAGCCTCCTGCAGCAGAGATGTCCTGGCCAGCCCCCAGCACCATCCCACCACACGTCAAGATGCTGGCGGGTGCCACGGGGAGAGGTGGCGGGCACCCTACACCCCATCTTGCCAGAAGTGGTGCTGCTAGCTCACACCTTTTGGCAGGGAGCTCAGTGCCAAAGGTGACCTGTCACTGCGGAGGGTACAGCATGCCACCATGGCCACAGCTGGATGACCATTGGAAGCTGCGGGTGAGGTGGAGGGAGGCAGCAAGAGGACCCAAAGCACTTGAGAAGCAGAGAGCAGTGGCCTGACAGGAGGTGCTGACAGAGACATGGTGCAGCCATCGTGTTGGACTCCGGCGTGGCACCTCACCATGGTGGCATCAGTAACCTGGATGCTGCAGAGGAGAGCAGGGAGGCTCAGACTTGCCAGGCCTGCTGTCCATCCCTGTGACGTGCTGGCAGGTGGCCCAGGACCCCGAAGCCATGTGTGTGAAGGGATGGGGAGGGGGGATGCACAACCAGCCACACCATGCAGCCCTCCTCCCAGTGGTCTCCAACACGGCAGGCAGAGCCAGGGCCATGAACCCCCAGCAGGTTCACCTCTGCAGGTCCAGGACCTTGTCCTCTAACCTCCTTCACTCCTGACAGCCTCCATCTCCCTTGTCACCCTTCCTTCCCCCTGTCTTGCCCCTGTCCTCCCCATGGTGACTCTGCAGCTGCCCCCCAGTCATGTTGCAGCACCTCCTGCCCAAGTTCTCCAGCTCTCTACCACACAGAAGGTCCTCTCTCCCTACGGCTTCACGGTGGCACCAGCGCAGCCCTCTCCCCTCCTGCCTGCCATGGAGGTGACAGTCAGAGAGGTCTGCAAGTCTGGTGTGTTCTGTGGTGTTGTCCATGGCGTGTGCCACCCTCCTGCCCACCCTCCTGCCCGCGGCACGCTGCCTGCCCGCTGCCCCCAGCCCCTTCGCCTGGCCCTGGCTGCCTTCTCTTTAGTTTTGCTTTGCAGCGCTGCGGTCGCGCCCTGAGCAGTGACCTGGGATCCCGGCCGCTGCCGGCCACGCCAGCCGTGCCTGGGGACTCAGGGGTGGGAGCAGTGACCGCTCTCCCCCCTGTTGTGTGTCCCCCCCTTCTCTGGCAGGGCCTTTGTCTACCTGAGCAACCTCCTCTACCCCGTGCCCCTGGTGCACCGCGTGGCCATCGTCAGCGAGAAGGGCGAGGTGAAGGGCTTCCTGCGTGTGGCTGTCCAGGCCATCTCAGGTAGGAGGGAACCCCCCCTGCAAAATGTGCCCCTTGCATCCCCTGCACCCTCTGTGCTGGCTCACCCCCATCCCTCCTCCAGCGGATGAAGAAGCCCCTGATTATGGCTCTGGTGTGCGGCAATCAGGGACAGCCAAGATCTCCTTTGACGACCAGCACTTTGAGAAGGTAAGGTGGGGCTGGCTCTTGGTGGATGCCCATGGACCCAGATCCCTGCCTGGCACCTCAGTGCTTCCCCATGGGGGCTCCCAGGCTCCTAGAGGTGGAGGGAAAGGAATGTGCTCTTAGTCCACCAAGCCTCGGGCACCCACTGGTGCGTCCTGCTCTCGCCCATGTCCCGGGGGGCTACCATGGGGTGGGAAAGGGGAGCTGGAGGTGCCTGGGTGCTTGGGATGCTGGGGGTGGTGCGTGCAGGACCACCCTGGTGACCATCAGAATCCCTGAACTCCATTCCTGGCCCAGTTCCAGTCAGAGTCGTGCCCAGCTGTCGGGATGTCTCGCTCGGGGACCTCTCAGGAGGAGCTGCGCATAGTCGAGGGGCAGGGGCAGGTCAGCGACGTGGGTCCGTCCGCCGATGAAGTCAACAACAACACCTGTGCAGGTGAGGAGTGGCTCCTCCCAAAAAGGCAGTTTGGGAGCGGCTCCCTGCACCCAGTCTTTTGCACCCTCCCAGCACTGACAGCCCACTGCTCCAGTGGGGGGCTGCTGGGAGACAGAATCACAGAATCACAGAGGGAAAAGCCTTTGAGATCATCAGGTTAAACCTATGGCCTGACACCACCTTGTCAACGACCGTGGCACTGAATGCCACATCCGGGCTTTTCTTAAACGCCTCCAGGGACAGTAACTCTACCACCTCCCTGGGCAGCCCATTCCAATGCTCAATCACCCTTTCTGTGAAGAACCTTTTCCTAATGTCCAAACTAAGCCTCCCCTGGTGCAGCTTAAGACTGTATCTTCTTGTCCTGTCACTAGTTCCCTGGGAGAAGAGATCAACCCCCACCTGACTATACCCTCCTTTCAGGTAGTTGCAGAGAACGATAAGATTTCCTCTCAGCCTCCCCTTCTCCAGGTGTTTGTCCCCAGCTCCCTCAGCTGCTCCAGCTGTGTTGGACAAGGACTTGTGTTCCAGACCCTTCACAGCCTTGTTGCCCTTCTCTGGACATGCTCCAGCATCTCAACATTGTTCCTAAATGTTCCTAACACTGAGGGGAAAACACCCTGCCTTGCTAAGGGCCTCCTCCTCCCTGCAGTGACCCCAGAGGATCTTCTTCTGGACAGCCCGGAGAAGCCTGCAGCAGACGGGCCACTGGAGGTGGCTTTGGACCACCTGAAGCTGGGCAGCATCTTCACTTTCCGTGTGACAGTCCTGCAAGCCTCCAGCATCTCTGCAGAATATGCTGACATCTTCTGCCAGTTCAAGTGAGCCCCTAGTGCCCCCCAGCCCTGCTTCTTCCACCAAGCTCCAGCCGTCACCTGGGGGCTCGTGGTGAATTTGGGAAGTTTCCTCCACCTCTGAGCCCTTTGTGGATAGGGAGGCAAAACCAAGGGCTGTGAAATCTGCCCAAGCACTTGTTTAGTCACTGGCAAAAGGCAAGGAGAGACTCCCATCAGCTTCGGGGAGTCTTGTGCCAGCCAATGGTGCAGGCAGCAGCCACAGGGGAAATAGGCTCTTGTTGTGGTCCCTTGCTCTCACTCCTCTCCCTGCTCCAGCACGCTGCCATCCCACAGCCCCTGAACAACCTTCCTTTCCTCCACAGCTTCATCCATCGCCATGATGAGGCCTTTTCAACAGAACCCTTGAAGAACACAGGACGAGGGCCACCCTTGGGCTTCTATCATGTCCAGAATGTGCGTACCCCTCTTCCATCACCCCTTTGCTCCTGCAGCTGCTGGGGTCTCTGCAGGGCCATTGGCTGGATCCTCTCCCAGGGAAGCAGCTTCCTCCTGGCTTTCCCAGCCCCTCACAGACACCCAGCTAAGCCAGGCTTAGACATGGTGGACATGCAGGAAAAACACCGAAAGCCACTGTCATCCACCTGAAAAGGCTGTGATTTCACTCCAGGGGTCTTGGTGGGGAGAGCATCCCTGAATGGGGGGAGGAGTGGGTCAGGGATGCAGGGGACTGACAGTCTTACACCCTTTCACATCCCAGGTGCTGTTGCTGGCTCTATCCCCTTTCCCAGATAAACTTCACTGTCGGTGGCTCAACAGCTCTTTCTCTTCTAGATCGCTGTGGAAGTGACAAAATCTTTCATCGAGTACATCAAGAGCCAGCCAATTGTGTTTGAGGTGTTTGGCCATTACCAGCAGCACCCTTTCCCACCTCTCTGCAAGGATGTCCTGAGGTGGGCACACCTGGGCCACCCCCAGCCCCTGGCTGTGCTAGGGGCTTTCTGGTGCAGTGGGCTGCCCGGGGACCCCAGTGGCCCCAAGGCATAGGTGGGGCTGGCTGGGCTTGGGGGTCCCTGGGGATGCTATAACCAAGCTGGTTCTGTCTGCAGCCCACTGAGGCCATCCCGACGCCACTTCCCCCGTGTGATGCCACTCTCCAAACCAGGTAGGGAATCCAGCCTCCTACTCCTGTGCCCATTCATAGTTCCCACTTTGGGTGGGTGTCCCCTTCCCCAGAGGGACCGGTTAGGGCCCCAGAGGCACTGCAAAATGTGCTATGGGCCATGGCACTTGAAAGCCCTAGACACCCATTTCCACAATACTCAACAGGTGGAAAGCCCCCACCTCACCTCCTGCAGAGCAGCAGGGAGGAGGTTCCTTGCCCTGGGTGGCTCAGGTGGCCACCCAGCCCCAATGTCCCATGGGGGCACAGCTGCTGAGACCCCACCTGGGGCGGGTTGGTTGTACAGTCAAAACACCAGCACAGGGAGAGGCTCCCTCTGGTTGTTCCCGAGCAGTGCCTGGAGCAGCACTGTGTGTTTTGGGATGTGTCCGTGCCAAGCCTGCAGGCACACTGTGTGCATCCTGGGGATGGGTGAGGCCAGTCTCTTGCTGACACCCCCTGTTGGGCAAGGGAGAAGGCACACCAGTGATCAGCAAAGTCCCTGGCATGAGGCTCTTGTTGCTGCCTCTATGCATGCCCTGAGGTCCTTGCCTGCTCTGCCCTTCCCCTGCCATCACATGCCTCATTCCAAGTGCCAGCAGCAGGCTCAACCTCTTACCTGTCTTTTCTGAACCACTGCAGTGCCTGCGACAAAGCTGAGCACCATGACTCGGCCCAGTGCTGGCCCCTGCCAGTGCAAGTACGACCTGATGGTCTTCTTTGAGATCTGTGAGCTGGAGGCCAATGGCGAGTAAGTCCTGCTGGGAGAGGGAGAGGAAGAGGGAGAGGAAGGCAACGAGGGATTTGCTCAGTGCTCAGCACCTCTGGGCAGGCTGGCAGGATTCTGTGTCACGCTGCAATCCTCTCTTACAGCTACATCCCTGCTGTTGTGGACCACCGTGGAGGCATGCCATGCCATGGGACCTTCCTCCTTCATCAGGTACTCTCTGCCCAAGGTGCTGTCCTAGCTGACTCCTGCTGGGACCTGTGTTAACTACTGTCCCTTCTCTCTTGCCTCGTGGGTCTCAGGGCATCCAGAGGAGAATCAGTGTCACCTTGGTGCATGAAACGGGCAGCCTCATCCACTGGAAGGAAGTACGGGAGCTGGTTGTGGGTAAGCCAAGCCAGCCCCCAGCCCACTGGGCTGCCAGACATCCCCTCAGACTGTTTCTTGCCCACATTCCCATGTTCCCTCATGGAGCTTTATGCCTTGTCTCCCCTCCTGCCCTGCAATAGTAAAGCAGCAGCTGCCTGGCAGGTGACACTGGGACACTGCGTGGGCAGGACACCTCAGCCCCTGCCCCCTTGCCCAGGAGCTGGACCAGGATCTCTGGTGCTGAATGGCCAGCAGTGGGCTAAATGTCTAGGGGGGGCTGCAGGCAGGCAGGCAGTCTGCCTCTGCCTTCACAGGGACCCTCACAGGGCCACTGCCTGTCACCTCAGAGGCAACTCTGTGCTGTGTTTGCAGGGCGAATCCGGAACACCCCAGAAGCAGACGAGTCACTCATCGACCCCAACATTCTGTCCCTGAACATCCTGTCCTCCGGGTACATCCACCCCTCCCAGGATGACCGGTGCGTGATGCTTTTTTTCTTCCTCTTCCCCTGCTGTGGAGAGGGATGGAGGGGTTGAGTAGCAGTCTCCCCCTTCCCTGGAAGGCTCTTGGCCCTTCTGCTGACCCACTGCTGCCTTGAGGCAGGCTTTTTCTGAAGCTGCATGGGGTCTTGGGGTACAGGGCTGCCAACCCCCTTCCTCCTCCTCCCCAAGGCCTTGCTGTGCTGGGGAGGGCACTAAAGGGAATTTGTGTGTGGGTCCTGCTCCCTGGTGCTGGCTGGCACAGGGGGGCAGTTTGTGTTGGTGCCAGGAGCATGTCCCAACTCCATGGCTAGAGGGGAGGGCTATTTGTCCTGTGTTCCAGCAAAATTGCTGGAAAGGCCACTTGGCACCCATGGCAGATCCCTATCTGTGTGTAAGTAATGCAGGAAAGCCATTCCCACCCACTGTGGGTGACTTCAGGGGTGCCCATCCCTTCCTGCCTATCCCAGGGGGCTGTCACAGAACCACAGAGCGGTTTGGGCTGAAACGGACTTTAAAGATAATCGCATTCCAAACCCCCTGCTACGGGCAGGGACACCTTCCACTAGACCAGGTTGCTTAAAGGTGTCCCCAATGTAGGTTTGGCAGGGTGTGAAAGAAGCAGGCCCAGAAGAATTTTTCCTCCAAGATCTCCCTGTGTGAGTCCTGCAGTGGCAGGGGGAGTCGTGGGTATGGAGAGCAGAGCTCTCCTCTGCACCAGGGCTACTGGTGGAACTGGGGGGGACTGGTGGGGGTCTCTGGCCAGAATGTGTGCATGCAGGCAGCTGCAACAAGGCAGGGATGGTCGTTGGCAGCCCTGGGAGCAGTGGGACTGGTCCTTGGTTGTGTGTGTTGTGGTCACTGGTGTAGGAACATCCTGGCAAGGAACGGGGACCATGTTTTCCTTCATCTGCTTTGTGATCACCACTGTCCCAAGGAGGCCTGTCCCAAGGCAGGGTGTTTTTGGGGGAATGATGGGGGTCTCTGTAGGATTTGGTACCCTGAGCACTCTCAGGGCAGCTCCTGGACATGGCAGAGCAACTCGCACAGAGTATCTGGGCAGCAGAGGCGAGTCCTGGGATCAGCACGCGTGCAAGTGTCAGACCAGGAGACTTTGTCACAGCCTTGGGGATACAGAAGGAGGCCAGATGGGGATGTTCAGATGAGGAGAGCCCAGCCCAGTGGAGCGATGGTGGCTTTTTTGCTGGGAGCTGGGTGGCTGTGGCACCTGCGGGGTCTTAGGGCTGCACAGATTTTGTCAGCTTCTGATCTGTTTGATTGTCTGGTCCCAGATGCAGCCATATGGGATCTTCAGCGTGCCTAAGGTAGCCTGGCAGGAGGGATGTGCCTCCTGCTCTGCCTTCCACCCCGTGAGTCCTGCAGGACAAGGGGACACGGCTCAGGCCAGGGGGATACTTAGGGTGTGGAGAGAACTGTGGAGACTGGGGGCCCATTTGGGGGCACAGACCAGTGCACATGTCATGTCTGTCCCACATCTATTCCATGGAGCCTGCCCATGGTGAGGCAGGGGGAGGAGGGGGTGGCCAGCTGCCTGCAGGGCGCTAGCTGCAATGCCCCCCACTTCCACTCCACATGCAGACATGCATGCTTCACCCTGCAGCTGCAAGGACAGGCAGAAGGAAGGCAGAGAGCAGAGCCAGTGCCCACTTCACCCTCCTCCCAGCCGCTTGCGCTCCCCGCTTTGCTGCCTTGTGCCATGCAGCCTCCATTGCCTGGAGCAGCCCTGGCTTCCCCTCTGCAGTCTCCCCAGTGCCCCGGAGCCACCCAGGAAGAGGCTGGGAGAGTGGTTCAGCTCTCTCCTCAGCACGCATCCATCCCTGCATCGAGCGCCCAGGGCGGAGGTGCGGGGGGCAGTGCCTGGTGACCCCCTCGCTTCCCTCAGCTGCTACTGCCCATCTAAGCCCACACTAACCATGTGATTGTTTTGTGTTTTCGCAGGCAGTTTCTTGATTCGGATATGCCTAGGTATTATTTGTTTCCATTGGTTTTTTTTCCACCCCTCCTTCTTCTCTCCTTTCTTTCTTTCTACCCCCTTGCCTCGGCACGCTCACTCCCGCCAGAGGCAGCACTTGGACATCCAGCCCCTCATCCCTTCACATGCCCCATCCCTCCTCCCTACTGCGCTGGCACCTCTTGCTCACTCGACCCCTTTTGCTGTTCGTTTGGGCCACGCTCTGGCTGGCTGCCGCTCCCCCTCGCACGCCTGCGTCTCCATTGCCTGATTTGGGTTTTATTCTTGCTTTTCGACTTTGCTACTCTCCCATCTTTTCTGGCATCCGGCACTGAGTGTGTCAGACCCTCCATTGTCTCCCACCCCAGCCCCAGCTCAGCCCCTGGTACTGCTTGGAGTAGCTGCAGGGCTGGTGATGACAGTGGAAGTTTTGGGGCTTTTCCTGCCCTCTCCTGGGCAGCTGGTAATGATGGCAGTTGGTGTGGCAGCAGCTGCCCACCGTTGTGCACGGATGTCCTGTGTGTGTAGGTGTGGCATACGGGCAGCGTGTGTCTGGATGCAGGTGTGACAGTGGGTGCATATGTGGCACAGACTGTTGTACCCCTGTGTAAAGGGGCAGTGGCTATTTGGGGACTGCAGGCTTCAGCTGGGACCAGTGGGTGAGCCTGGCATATGTGCGAGAGGTGCCAGATTTGTGGATGTGCCACCAGCCTCTGGATGGTAGCATTGTTGAGGCCTCAGGGAAGGGGCCCACCACTGTGGCCCATGGCAGAAGAAGAGGGGCATGTGCCTAGGAGACAAGGGATGGAGTGTCCCAAGTCCTGGCACATAACTTTGTGCCTGAAGGTTGTCCTCCCTACAGCAACTCAAAGCTGGTTGTGTTCAGAGATGTCTGAGGGCAGAGCTGTCCCTGCAGCAGCATTCTGCCCCGTCCCAGGGTGCAGGAAAGTGGATGCAGCATTGATCCAGCCCCCCCACCACAAGAGAGGTGGGTTCACACTGGCACTGCCTATGGTCTCTCAGCACAGTGATGCTTTCCTTGTGGACCAGGGGATGGGCCAAGAAGTCACCTGCTGTGTGAGTGGCAGTGGGATATCTCATCCCCCCGGCTGGCACTGTCCCAGGGGACTGCGCTGGGTGGGAGCTCCTTGCCCTGGGATGGCACAAGGGCAGAGTTAAGGGCATAGGGAGCACATGTGCTTCCTTCCCAGCTGCTGGACCATGAGGAAAGTGGGAGGCAGAGGGTTTTCACCCAGGCTGGTAAGTCTCTCTCTGCCCTCGCTGAGCTCCTTTTGGTTCCCATTTTGGGTTCAGCTAGGCTGGAGCTCCCTTGGCCAGCGGTGCTATTATGTGCGAGTCCCTTCAAGAGGGGCTCTTCTGACCTGTCGTTTTTCTGTGTGTGTACATGTGTGTGTTTGTCCTTGGGTCACCTTCCACTTATAGCATTTCGCTGGGAAATGACACTAGGTATTTCACGCGCACCTGCTCGGTCTGGTCCCTCCTGCTTTTCTCTTCTTCCCCTTTGCCTCCTCCCTTTGCTTTTTGCTCTTTCTCCCCTCCCCTGAGGCTCCTCTTCTCCTCCTCCTCCTTGGGGAGCAGTCTTTTCTTAAGCAACCTGTGTCTGCAAAGCAATCCTTCGCCTTGGCTGTGTCTCACACCGGTGGGGTTATGTATTTTATACACCTTTTGAAAGCGTCACTCTCCCTCTTCTTCCAACATGGGGGAAATTGCAGCCGAGAACCTCTCCCTACTCCCGCTGGCTGCCCTGGCTCTTGTTAAAATTGCTCCTCAGCCACCTGGATGCTGGTTCAGGGACGTGCTGAAGTGTTCTCATTGAGATATGGCTGAACCACAGCTTCCTGAGGACACTCAGGCAGGAGCTGGGGCCGCAGCAGCTCTGGGCAGTTTTGGGGAGTGGGTGTACCATAAAGCCAAGGCTGACCCAGGAGGGAGCCCAGGAGTGGTGCAGGTGGTGAAATGGGGATCCTCCCTGCTCTCTCACCGGAGCCACCTCCTGCTTCCTCACCCTTGGTTGCTCAGCCCAAGGAGGGCAGCTGCCACTCTTGATCTGGGTGAGCTGTGCCATCCTGTCCGGGATCCTGTAGGCATGGGTGAGTGGGACCAGGTGTCCCCTGCTCCTTCTCCCAGCCTGGGAGCCATGGAAAACATAGCAAAGGGGCCTGAGGCAGCAGAGTGGGAATGGGGCTGGCAATGAGGCTAGAGCAAGAGCCAGGGGAGACAGCCTGACAGAGGCCAGTCACCAAATCATGGTCCCCAGCTTCTCACTGTGCCCAGGGCTGGCAGACAGGTGCAGCCCTGGGGAAGGGGACCTGGCTGGTGGGGGTGCTGTGCTCCCAGAGGTGGGCTGGCAGCACACCCCCAGTGCTGAACATCCTCCCTCCTTTCCCTTCTGGCCATCATCACCCAAATGGCGACAGCCGCTCCTGACAGAATCTGGGAGGTGCTGGGCCCCAGGCTGGATGGTGGGGACTGGCCCGGGTGCACTGGGGGTGGCAACCCCCGCTCTGAACACAGGGGTGGGGCATGAACCCTCCTTCGCCCTCCTTTGCCTTCCAAGCCTGCTCTGCCTTGCCTGCACCCCATCTGAGCCCCCACTCCTCCCGCGGTCCCTCCTACCCAAAACCCCGGTCCATTGGCCATTTCAAGGGTGCCGTGTCCTCTTCCCACCATGCCTTGTGCCCTTTGCCTTGAGCCTGTGTCCTCTGGAGTGGCTGTCCCCATCTGTCCCCACTGCGAATGCATGTCTGTGTGTCCTTGCAGGCCTGCTGCAGCGCTGTGGGGGGGACAATGACATCTCCTTGCTCGCCTCCCAGGGGTTCCAGGGAGGTTGTTTTACTGGCCCTGCTGGGTTTTTTTGGCAGGACATTCTACCAGTTTGAGGCGGCGTGGGATAGCTCCATGCACAACTCACTGCTGCTCAACCGTGTTACCCCTTACCGGGAGAAGATCTACATCACCCTGTCAGCCTACATCGAGGCAAGGACCTTGGTCGGGGTCACTATACATCAACAAAGTCTGGTGTTTCCCCTGCTGTTGGGGTGCAGCCAGTGTGAGCACTTCCTTAGCTAGTGCTTATGGGGTGCAGGGTTCAACTTGGTGCTTGGGGGCCGTGTGGGACCCCGAGACTGGAACCTGCTGGGCAAAGGGGTGGGAGAGACCTGCTGGGCTGCCACCCTGCAGCACCCCTGATGCCTCCCTCTGCCCTGCTGCAGATGGAGAACTGCACTCAGCCTGCCGTCATCACCAAAGACTTCTGCATGGTTTTCTACTCCCGGGATGCCAAACTTCCTGCCTCACGCTCCATCCGCAATCTTTTTGGCAGCGGCAGCCTGCGGGCTTCTGAGAGGTACCAGGATGCTCCTGCTGGGGACAGGAGAGCCATCACCTAGGGACTGGAGCTTTCTGGGGCATTCCAGCAGCCTGGCTAAAAAAATTGGGGTGTGGGGATGGGACAAAGCCAGTAACGTTTCATCTCTCTTTGCTCACAGCAACCGCGTGACAGGAGTCTACGAGCTCAGCCTCTGCCGCGTGGCTGATGCCGGCAGCCCAGGTGGGTGTCACGCCTCTGCCCAGGTATTCAGCTGGGCAGGGAGCACAGGCAGGCCTTTGGGTTAGGGGCTGTGCGTCTGTCCCCCCAGCCGTGTGTCTGTGCCCACAGGCATGCAGAGAAGGCGCCGGCGTGTGCTGGACACCTCTGTAGCCTACGTCCGCGGAGAGGAGAACCTGGCTGGCTGGCGGCCCCGCAGTGACAGCCTCATCCTTGACCATCAGTGGGAGCTGGAGAAACTCAGCCTTCTGCAAGAAGTGAGAGTCTGGGCTAGAAATGGGCTGAAACAGTGCAATTCACATCTCCACTGGTGCTGGGGGGATTCCCCACCCTGGATGGCACACCTATCTTGGTTGTGGGAGGAGGCAGGAATGGGGCTGCGCTGCCAGTGCTCCTGTGCATCGCTGCTAGCCAGGTCCCAGCAGATCCAAAGCTAATGAGTAAATGGGGTTAAGGGCACCTGGGTATGGGGGAAAGGGCCACCCCTGAGCCTGGGTGCCTGTGCCCAGGTGGAGAAGACAAGACACTACCTGTTACTGCGAGAGAAGCTGGAGACAACCCATCGCCTGGGCATGGAGACCCTGTCCCCCTGCTCCAGTGAGGATTCTGAGTCCCGAAGCACCTCCTGCATCTCCTCCCCACTCTCTGCTGACGGGGCACCTGAAGGCCGCACCTCTCCCCCTGAGACCCCCAGCGAGAGGCAGAAGGAGCTGGCTGTGAAGGTAGCATCCTGCAGCAAACCCAGCTTGCTGGGATGAAGCCAGGAAGTGGCTTCCACAGGGTGGCTGGGGGTTGTGGCGGGAGAAAGCCCAAGAAGAGTGGGAGGTGGAATGTGCCTCTCGCCCCACTGTCCTCCTCCTCTCTCTGCAGTGCTTGCGTCTGCTCACGCACACCTTCAACAGGGAGTACAGCCACAGCCACGTCTGCATTAGCGCCAGTGAGAGCAAGGTACTGCTGCTGCCCCAGGCTCTGCTGGGCTGGTGGGGCCAAGGAAGGATGTGTGGCTGG
Source organism: Leptocoma aspasia (assembly GCA_013399835.1). NCBI lineage: Eukaryota > Metazoa > Chordata > Aves > Passeriformes > Nectariniidae > Leptocoma > Leptocoma aspasia. The sequence continues at coordinate 165,281 of VXAX01007762.1, read as the reverse complement.
CAGGGGAATGGCTGCGTGGGGGCCAGATGGGCACTATGGCACAAGTCATGCCTCCTCTAGGGTGTCTGCTCCCTCTGCTTGCTCTGGTTTTTCCCAGAACCGGTGGCTCTCAGGACTATGCTAGGAGAGGACCTTGCCAGCCAGGGGTCCTGCCTCTCCCTGTCTGAGCAGGAGCCTGGTCCTTTGCATGTGCCTGGCTTTGTGCAGAAACTCTAGTTCACACCTCCATTACTTCACAGCTGTCTGAAATGTCTGTGACCTTGATGAGAGACCCTTCCATGCCAGCTCTTGGCGTCACCACTCTCACCCCCTCCTCGACCTGCCCATCACTGGTGGAAGGATGTTACAATGCCATGGAGGTCAGGTAAGAAGCTGGCTGGGAGGTTCTGGTGACATATCCCAAGCATAGCAACTGTATCACTGGGACGTGGTCCTTGTCTATGGATGTTCCCTAGCCATCACTCTTCCTACATTCCATCCTCTCCTCCTTCCCCAGACCCCCCCAGGTTTCCTCCAGGGCAGAGAGCCCCGATCTGGAGCCTGTGGTAGAAGGAGAGCAGAAGAAGTCCCCAGCCCGCCGGCCTGAGGAAGAGAAGGAGCCCCAGCGGTTGCTGGTGCCTGACATCCAGGAGATTCGAGTCAGGTAGGAGCAACTGGGGCAGCCAGCAAGGGGAGCACCTATGGGCAGGGAGTCCATGCCCTACCATTGCCATCTCCTCATGGTCTGTATTCCACCCCTTACCTTGATCCCTTCTGCAGTCCCATCGTCTCCAAAAAGGGCTACCTGCACTTCCTGGAGCCCCACACCAACGGATGGGTGAAACGCTTTGTGGTGGTCCGGCGTCCATATGTCTACATCTACAACTCGGACAAGGATGCGGTCGAGAGGGCCATACTCAACCTCTCCAAGGCGCAGGTGGAGTACAGTGAGGACCAGCAGGCCATGCTCAAGGTAGGGCACTGGAGCCAGCCCCACCCCACACACCCCTCTGAGCGAAGGACTAAGCTCTGGCTCTCCCCTCGCAGACCCCGAACACATTTGCGGTGTGCACAGAGCACCGGGGCATCCTGCTGCAGGCGAGCAATGACAAAGACATGCACGACTGGCTCTATGCTTTCAACCCTCTCCTGGCTGGATCCATAAGGTACCAGGGGCAGCTGGGGGAAGGGGGATGCAGAGAAGCCACTGCTGGGGGCACTGCAGGCTCCCAGTGCTTTCCCTGCTACAGCCCCCAGCCAGGTGTGGGTTGCCAGGTCTGCATCTCTTGTGCAGAGGTGTGCCTGGACAGGCTTTCAGCTGGCAAAACTTGGACCATATTAATTTTGAATTCAGCTCATCCACATGCTTCAGTCTAGGGCCAGATTCCAGGTGGTACAGAGGTGGTGTTGTGCTGAGCTCAAAGCAACATCCATGCCTGGTGGCAGGGCCTCTGGCCTGTCACTGCTCTTGAGACCATCCCACAGAGTTTTTGAGACTGTTAAGGAAACTTTCCTGTCTCACCATCCCAGAGCCACTCAGGAAGTCACTCATGCACCACCTGAGCTGGGACTGAGGCCCCTTCACAGCAGGTGATTCCAGTGAGCCGACAGGGGCCTTGCTTGACTTCCTACACTCACCACACACACGGTCAGACAAGGTTTCTTAACTGGTTCAGTCACGGGTTTCCCACAGCAGAGTCTCAGACATCTCGAGCCTTAAAATAATTTCGTCATGGTGCAATAACAAAATAACAGCTGGAGCTGGGTGCCTCTGAGAAAGGACCCTGAACAAAGGAAACCCTGGGCTTTTACACCCTCTTAGTCTAAGGGCACTATTCAAGTGTCCTTCACCTGGCTGTGCCCAGGTCCCTGTGCCCTTTGTTATGCAAACGATTGGCAGTTCACAGACTCTTGCCTCAGGCTCCCGCCCCTGCAGCTCAAATCGCAGCTGCACACCAAGCTACCTGCACTCAATGTTTTCATTCCTCAACAAGACCATCCCGTGGACTTCTAGAGATCACCTCAAGTGGCAGGACTAGAGGAATAGGAATAAATGCACAGACATCTGTGCATTCTGGCTAAAGAGACTTTAATTCTATGTCCCCTCAGCTGTCTAGATTCAAGTATCAGCCTGGAGGTAGGACACCGAATCTGGGAGTCCACACCTCTGTTTGTCCACATCTCTTAACACCTTTTGTCCCTTGTTTTCCAAATCAGATCCAAGCTGTCCAGAAGGAGAACAGCCCAGATGAGAATCTAACCTGAAATACACCCTCCACCTCATCCGTCTGCCAACAGGATCAAGATAGCTGATTCTGTCTGAAGACTCCCCATGTTAATATCTGATCTTTCACACCATCTGCTGCCCCAGCTCTCTGCTCCATGGAAGGATCTGTCTTGATTCACAGCTTCACAGGGGAAACTCACTTCTGTTTGTAGCTGCAAAAGCCTGGACCCGCCTGGGCAGGATTCCTTGGTGCCATCTTCTGCCTGTCCCTCCATGGGTGACCTTCATATCACACCATCTAACGCTCCAAAAAAGGTCCCTGTCAGAGGGGAGGGAGTGAGCAGGGTGGTTTTGGCTAAAAGCTGGTCTTTGATCTAGAGAGATGGGAATGCAGTAAAGCTCAGAGCTGGGAGAGCAGGAGGAATTGCCCTCAGGCAAAGGGAAAGTGGTAATTTAGATGTAGGGTTTCCCTAATTTACCGGTATTTCTGCAAGAGACAGCAGAGCAAGATCAGGTGTCAGTACTTTAAGATTATATTTATAAAGTATTTATTTCTATTTACACCACAAAAATCCCCTAAGTTGAGTCCTGGCCCCCAGCCAATGCCTCCCCCAGGCAGGGGAGAGCCTTGGTGGTAGGCTGGGGTTCCAGAGATGACATCCCTGGCTTGTGCCTGGCAGCAGTGCAGCTCTCACCCTCACTCTATGCCCTTCCCCAACTATTTGCTTTGCCTTCCCCTACAGCTTAAACTACTTTTCCCCTGAGCAGAGGCCAGACAGCCCACTATGTCTTCCCGAAGAAGGCAATTCCTACCTGTCCCATCTACCTCTGGAAGGGAGGAGCCCACAGTCTCAACTGGCCAGGGCACCCATGTCCCTGCAGATGGGTCACTGCACTTTGGAGCTTGGTCCTACTGGAGGGAAAACGAGAGCTCTGGTATGACTCTGTCTGTCACCCCATGCTGGGCTACCCTTTCCAACCAAAAGCACTTGAGCCACCTCCCCTATCCCAGCCTGGGACCCCCAGGTGTCTCATCCAAAGGGATCTCCCACTCTTAGGGCAGGATGCCAAGGATCCTGCACAACCCTGCAGGGAGTGTGGAGGTTCAGGTGGAATGGGAAAATTCCCCAGGAGCCACGACTAGGAATGACCATCCCACCCTATAGGATCCTTCTTGCCCTTTCCCAAAAGGGCTTGCACATCCCTTCTTCTCCCAGCAGGATGACAAACTCAAAGCAGATCAAAAGGTGTCAGGGTGGGGATGGGGCTTCTTTTTTTTCTGTTATAGCTGGTGTTTTCTCACTCTTCCTCTGCTGCAGAAGCGAGCACCCACCTCCCCCCGCCCTGCCTCCATCAGCATGTTAATCCGGGGGCTTCCCGCATCGGAGGTGTTTTTGCTGAAAAGACCTTCTCCTCCAGCCATCCCTGCTTCCCACCTCCTCCAGCAGCAGCTCTCTCTCTTCTCCCATCTCTCACCTACCGTTAGATGTTTTTGTTCAGGGCTTCCCAAGTGGCCAGCAGCATCTGGCACAGCTCGGTGTTGGAAGCTGAGCATCTATCTTCCTCTGTGCATCTCCCAGGCACCCCCCAGCTCTGCTGTCTCTTGTCCAGCACAGCTGCGCCTCGGCTCTGCTGCACCTCCCTGCACTGTCTGTGGGGTGTGTGCGTGTGTGTGTGTGTGTGTGTGTGTGGGACGTGGTGCTGTCTTCTTGTTATAGTCGTGTTGTGGGGGGCACGGATAGGCAGGGACGTGGCAGAGGAGCAGAGGCTTGCACTGGCCCCCTTGCTGCATATCAGGCACCCTTTAGCTTGGGTTTCAGGTGACAGAAAGAGTTTGGGGATTCTTCTTGAGCACATGCTGGTTCTGCCTGGCCATGCCACAGCTCCTTGGGCATCTTATCCCATTGCTGCAGCCCAAATCTGCAGTGGGGCTGCTCCTCCCAGCCCAGCTCCCCTGTCCAGGACAAGCTCCCCAGAAAACTGGGGTGTTTTTCTCTCTGTGATCCTTTTAGACCTGGAGGCCGACTTAGGCCCTTTCTGTATGAAGAGGTGCCAGCCTGGAGGCACAGAGAGGCTGAACTGGGGCAATGCAGGGGCCCAGGCTGCAACATCCTGGCTCCCGTGCTCTGAGCAAGGACTAGTTGGTACCATCCCAGATTTCAGTGTAAGGGGCTAAGGGTGGAGAAACAGGGAGTATCTGAGGGGAGGCTCTTCCAGAAGGGAGGCAGCTTCTAGCAGAGATGGGACCAGTGTCTGTCAGGGACCAGACACAGGTTCACTGGCCAGGGCTGTGTGGTGCTGCCTGTGCCACAGACAAGACGCAGCCAGCTGAAGGGCATCCTCCAGCCGGAGCCGAGCCATGCCTGAGGCCAGCAAACCTGCAGAGCAGACGGCTCGGCTGGAGGTGGGAGCCGAGGGAAACAGAGCTGCCCGCTGGATGCGGCACACGGGCCACTTGCCACCTTACCAGCAGCGCTCTGACCAGCACCGCGCTCCTCGTCACGGCCCTGGCACCCATCCCCTCGGCAAGGAATGCAAACCGGAGGTTCAAGCACGACTATAAGCCCAACCCGAAGGGAAATTCCACAGGGCAGCGGGTGGCACGGAAGGCAGGCGGGCATCGGCGGGCAGGCTGGGGCCAGAGGAGGAGTGAGCCCGCTCTCCGGTTCCCGCCAGCGCTCCCTGCCGTGTGCCGGGGGGCGGTACTGCGGATCCTGGCCGTCCGTGCGCACGTGAGGCTTGTTCGGTTCTGAAATAAATGTCGCATTTAACGCAACTCCCGTGCGCTGAGCGTCCTCTCCGGGGCNGACCTGCCCGAGCCCGGCGCCGCCGCGGGTGAGGCCGCGACCCGCTCGGGCCCGCGCTGTCCTTCGGGCCTGCCTCACCTGATGGGCTGCGGGCCCCGCCGGGCCTGCTGCAGCTCGGCAGCGTGGCTCCGCGCACAGCCAGGCCGCCGCCACAGGGAGCTTGAGGGGAAAGGGGGAGGGTGAGGGGACGGGTTAAAAATCGCTGGAGAAATTGCCGGGTTTGGTGGGTTTTATGGTTTTCTTTCCCTCTGGGACTCGCTCCGCTGCAGTTTAGACCGTGTTTTTACACGTTCTGTATGAACTGCAGTTACCTGCGGTTTAGACCTTGTTGGACCCCTTTCCCTCACTCTGCTGCTGAGGGATGTTAATGCGAGCTTAGTGGATTGCTAGCAAAAAAAAATAAAAACCAAAAACCTGTTCTCAAGACGAAAGTTCACCTCAGCCCCAGGCAGGTGGTTATTTTGCTTGTGTAGCAGCTGCTAAAATTACAGATGGAAGTAAGGCTCTCCTGGTTTACCACACCTGTGCTGGCTTGGGGACAGTCCTTTCAGAACAACTCCCCCCAGGAGTGCCTACACTTGTTCCTTACTCTGCCCTGGTGCCTTGCAGGGAAAGATGCCCAAAAAGAGCCTCTGCTGTTTGATGATCTCCCACCATCCAGCAGTGCTGACTCAGGTATGGGTGCTCTGTTCCTACCATTACTTTGGTTTTCCATGTTTTCTGCATCAGCATCTCTTTCAGATGAAATGTGTGTAAATCCTGTTCTTTGTTAGACAGAATAAAAGCAGTAGGGTCATCACAGCTGGTATGTAGACCAGCTGCATCCTGTTTGTTTTTTTATAAACAGGGTGTTACAGATGTGCCACATATATATTCTATAAAACATTCTGTAAAAATGTTCCCTGGAACAATTGGAAAGCCTGGGTTTGCCCAGCTAGTAATGGAAGTAGAAATCTGGCTCTCTTTGGTAAACTGACATAGTGTTTTTGCCTCGGGAGAGACATAGGCAAAGCATTATTCCCTGAAAGGAACAAAGGTATTTAGTTATTTCTGTCTTCTTCTTGTGCTCCAGGAAAAGAAGGCTCTTTGCTCTTCGATGGTCTCCCACCAGCCAGCAGCGGTGACCCAGGTAAGGAGCTGTGTCCCTCACCAGCCTTTGCTGAGCCACCCCTCCCTGGGAAAAGCCCACAATGCAGCCTGTGGTGTTGGACACATAGCAAGCTAACCCAGTGCTTATTTCTCCAGTCCAGATTGGCTGACACTTGTCATGGCAATCTGTGCCCCAGTTGTTTAAATCAGGATTCTGAATCTTAGAATTAGGCTTGTTCCCAGAAGTACGTTCCTGTCTTTTGGGGACCCTGGTTCTCTGTCTGAAAGCTCCCTGCTTTGGGAGGGGAAGTGCCCTGGTGCCACTGCCCTGGCTGCTTTTCTGCTGTAGGCATAGGCTGCCTCCTTGTTCCTTGCTGAATGTGGCTTCAAACTCAGACTGATCCTCTGGCAAGGCTTTCTGCATGCAGCCATGTGCTTGCTGTCACCTGGGAGGAGATGAGATAATTCACTATACCCATAAGAGTCTAAATCTCCAGAAGGAAAAAGCCAGAGTTCTGGCATCAGGTTTTGCTTGCTAGCTTTAATTTGTAGCCTTCTTCTGAACCCTCTAAAAATATGCATGTTCAGAGTAATAAAATAAGTGCCTTTGCGTTGTTGTGGGCAGAGATCATAGAGGAAAATAATAATAATTCATAATAATAATGTAGAAATGTTCCAGCCAGTAACATCAACTTCCTGGGCAATTAACTGGGGGAAAAAAAAAAAAAAAGCCTGGTAGGTGAGGAATAAAACCTGTGGGTTGTTGAGTAATAACTGTGGTCACTTAATGCTGTGTAAGTGTGTGAGCCTGCACTCCTGAGTGTGCTTTGGTATAAAAGGACTTGCTGCTGAATTTATGCAAGTAAAACAGTCCTGGAACACTTGAGCCACCTGTATTTTTGCTTTCTTTCAGCCTCCAGTGCTACTAAGCAAGTCTCATCAGCAGGGAGCCAAGAGAAAGGGCAGAAGAGAAAGTCCTTGGAGGAGGAGGAAGAGAAGAATGGCAGGGAAGAACTTGTGGAAAAGAAAGTTTGTAAAGGTTTTCAGACAGTTTGAAAACAAATGTACTCAATTTGTACTTTTGGCGTTGGGCTGAGTAAGTCCAGAACAAAGCTAAGCTTTGGTTCTTCAGTCTGCTTGCCTTTTCAGCCTCTTGCAGGAAACAAACTGCTGCAGGGGTCTGTGGAAGCTCCTCAAGCTTCCTGGCTCTATCTGCCTCCTTCACCTGGGCCCTCTTTCTGTCCCTGCTGAAGCAGCAGGCACCTCAGCACTGGCAGGATATCTGCTTGTGCTGCCAAGAAGGGAATTGGGTGTGGAGCCTCTGTAAGGCTAGATCCACACCACTTTTGCCACATCCACAAATCTCTGCTGGCTGCTAAAGATGCCAGAGATGGGGAGAGACAGGCCTGTTAATACAGGGCCTTTGGCTTCAGTGCCTGTGTGCTGTGTTGCAGCTTTGGGAGTAAGATGTGTTTAGGGGTACAGAGGAAAGGACATGTCCTGGGAACATCAGACATGGATTTCCTGTCCTTTAGTGCACTCTTTAAAGCTGTGCTTTACTTAATCTGCAGGTTCAGTGCCACGTGCTTCCCCTGCCCACCCTGTCCCTTGCCCCTGTTTGGTAAGAGTCCTGTCCAATGCCCAGCAGTCCTGCTTGGCTACAGCTGCCTGCTAAAATGAGGGCAGGCTGCTTTTAGACCTCCTGGCCTTGGGGACACATAAAAACCCATGTTACAAAATAAACATGTCCTGTTCAGCAACAGATGCTAGATGTTTTGTTGCAGGACAAGGGCTGCATTGCCAGGACAGGGCTCTGAAAGCTGAGAACTTAGTGGTTTTTAGGCTGAGCTGAGGACACGGAGGAGTTTGATTTGCATGCATGTGTCTGCTTTGTTCCCCTTTAGGATCAGTGGGCATTCTTGGTCTGAAGGGTTATGTGGCAGAGAGAAAAGGTGAGAGAGAAGACATGCAGGATGCACATGTCATCTTAAATGATATCACTGAGGAATGCCAGCCTCTGCCCTCCCAAATGTAAGTGGGAACAGCCATCCTGGGGGTGAGGGAGCTCCAGCTTGCTTCAGCTAAGCCCGTGGGATGATCCTTTTTGCTTTGAACACCTGATGCTCTTGTCTGCCTGTCTTGTGGTGCATGGTTTGGGCTTGTTATTGGGAGACCTGGGGTGAATCATCAGGTAGCTGTGTTCCCAGGCAATTCACAGGGCTGGTGTGTACAAACACCTCCCTTTGAGGGGTGCTTAGTGGATTCAGTCACTGACTTTACAAGGACCATGGGGGCCCAATAACACTGGATGTTGATCCTTTATTACCCCAATGTAAGTGGGTATGTAAAATTAAAAGAATGTTTTCGAGCATCACCCTGATTCTGGATTTAGCTTCTGAACTAGTCCTGTCCCAAGAGGTTTGTGTTCTGAGAGGTCCAAGTTTTTTGTCTGTAGCATAGTTGGAACAAGCTTAGGCATGGAAGGTACTGTAGCATTGGTTCAACTGGTGTGTGTAATGCTGGAGAGTTGCAGTGTCCTTGAGGTAAAATGTTTATCTGCTTTTATGTCAAGTTGAGGTCTGTAAACCCTTTAGCCCTTCATTTTCTTGAGGAGTGGAAAATTACAAGAAAGTTCTCAGCTCAGTGCTGGAACGCATAAACCACGTAAATGCTGAAAATATGAACTCAGAGACCTGCTACCTTTTGTGCCTTGGAGTGCAGGATTTTCAGTCTGGCTGACACAGGGCAGGGTGTCATGGAGAAGAATGTACTCCATCCCATTCCTTGGCCAATGACCTTTCTTAGCCTCCTGCTGCCTTTTGTTCCCTCACAGCACACGTGTCTCATACTTCGCTGTTTTTGATGGCCACGGGGGAGTCCGAGCCTCAAAATTTGCAGCACAGAATCTGCACCAAAACCTGATTAAGAAATTTCCTAAAGGTGAGAGGAGTGGAATAAGGGCTGTAGGACAACTGTCAGCTTTTCTGCTTTGCCAGTGGATAGGGAAACTGATCTGTTTGGGTGTAGTCCTACAGTACCCATCCCTTATTCCCAGAGGGCTTGCAAGACGGCTGTGTCTCCTGGGGAAGAGGGCTGGAAGCCTTTTTGGCACAAGGGTGCAAGTAGCCAATTGTGACTTGCTAAACAAGCGTGAGATGTGCTGTTGCAGTTTTGGCAGTGCCACGTCAAGTGTGAAAATACTCCTGTGGTGGAGAGGTTTATGTCATAAACTCTCCTCATACACCACTGCATAGATTTCTGGTAGGGTAAGCCCAGGATGTGCCCCAGCTGCTCTGAAGAGTCCAAGAGATGCACTGCCTGACTGAGTGTTGGATGAGCAAAGGGACAGACTAGGATAGATCAGATATGTTTTACTGGGAGCTTAGTTGCTGTTTTCTCTGTCTGACAGGTGAGGTAGCCAGCGTGGAGAAAACTGTGAAGAGATGCCTTTTGGACACCTTCAAACACACAGATGAAGAGTTTCTAAAGCAGGCATCCAGCCAGTAAGTGCAAATGCTTTCTGTTCATTTGTATTTCTTAGTGTGCATCTCTGAAGTCTGAGTTGTGAGCAGGGCAGAGGAATCCTTCCTTGTGTCATGCCTGTGTTTTGGCAAAACTCCACACAGCTCCACTGTGCCACTGAGTGCTTGGTAGAACTAGATCATGGCATATTCTGGTCTTACTCCATGATAAGTGGTCTATAGGGTCCCTCAGACTAAAATACATGTTCCTCATGAAGGAAGAAAGCAAAACAGGTCCAAGGACCACCTCTGTCCTTATCAGGGCATCTTGTTTGCTTTCTTTTTAAAGATTTGCCAGGTTGCTGAAGGGACTTGGCTTGTCCCATACTGCCTGAGATGGGATCTCTGTTGATGGCATCAGCGTGTGGCAAGAAGGGGTCTGTAGTGGCCACTAAGCTTTCTTTAGAGCTGTGCTTCTCAGGCTGGAACACATCCTTGAGGTAGCTCTTAATGCCCTGTGTTGAAAGACCTATGTCTCCCAATGTAAATTTAAACCTTGCTTTCTTCAACTCTTTAGAAAACCAAGATGCTGATGAAGAATGTCCCTCAGTAGGGTAAATGCCAGCCTGCCTTGCAGCACCCTGCCTTGCAGGGTGTGGAGTGCCAAGCACCTGACCTTCTCTAGGTCACTGCTGAACTGACACATCAAATGTGTGGACTAGGGAAGATAAAGATTGCATTTCAAATACAGTCACTTTGTTACCAATCCTTTACACACATTTGCTTTGGTTTTTTTACTGTTGCTATTTCACAGTCACACCTCTATCACAAATGGAGAGATTGTTGATGCATTTGATTCTGCAATTCCCTGAAAACTTTCAATTTTAAGTAAATTGCAAACTGGCTCAGTTTCTTAAGCCTAATCAGAACAAGTTTGACCAGGCAAAAGGAGGATGCTTTCTTGAGTCTGTCACAATAGTGTCTTTCTCAAACCAGCTTCTGGTCAGAAACATGACTTATGGCAAAGGCATGACAAAGGATTGCTAGCAATAGCTGTATTGATGGTAAAATTAATCATGTTCATTCAGCCACACCTTCAAAGTAAGGAAAAACTGGGTGAAACATGTCTAGAAGTTAGTCTCTCAGAGCTACTTTCAGTGAAGAATGGCATCGTAGCCAGGCTTTTTTGTGGACAGGACTAGTCTGGCAGCTGTAATCTAAGAAATGCTTCTCATTTTACCTAGAGCTCTAGAGATAAAAGCTTAACTACAGGAAGTGAAACAGGAGAGCGAGTGATGCTGCTGCTGAGGCGGGGGAGGGAGCAGGGATACTGTGAAAAAAGGAAGGAAAATGTAAACAAAAAAGAAGGCATTTCTGCTGCAGAGTTTTGCTGCTAAGAAGCAGCTTCCCAAGGAGGAGTGTGGAGTGCTTGTTTGCTCATGATGCTATAGCTTTTGGGCAGCCATCAGGGCTGAGCCTGTTCTGCTCACATAGGAGGTTTCCTGGGAGCTGAGTGTGAGGAAGAGTTGGCATGGGAGCTCTGGTTGGCAGTATTTACACCAGCTGGGCATTGGCTGTGCATTCAGAAATCTGTGGTCTGTGTGCTTCCTCTGTCCTTGTCCAGTTTGCTGTTTATCACCAACCTGAGCTGCTAGCAGGCAGCTGCTGTGGGTTTATGCTACCTGATTGCTGTGTCTTGGCACAGGACACTTCTTTGAGTCCCCAAGAAGACTCTGTAACTTCTTAAGTGTTGTTTTTCCCCTTTAGTAATCTCATTTTTGTTGCCTTCAGGAAGCCAGCGTGGAAGGATGGCTCCACAGCTACGTGTGTCTTAGCTGTTGACAATATTCTCTACATAGCCAACCTCGGGGACAGCCGGGTAAGCAGAATGGAGACTACTGATGGCATCTTTGTTCTGCCCAGAGCTTTGTGGGTTTTTTGTTTGTTTGTTTGGGATGTCTGAGTTGTCATGAGCTCCTCAACTGTTCCTACAAAGCATCTTGTTTTGGGTGGGTACAGGGTACTTCTGTGTTGTCTCCCATAGTGTAAAACAGTGGTGTGTGAAAGCTCTCTCTTGATGGTGCTAAATATCTCACAGTATCAAGAAGAGAATATTTGAATATTTTAGCTGGAAGGAACTTAGGACAATCCAACTGCCTTGACCAGTTCAGGGCTGCCCTAGAGTTAGAACATTGCTCAAATGCCTCTTAAACACTGACAGTCTGGGGCATCAACCACCTCTCCAGGAAGCCTGGTGCAGCATAAAGAAACACTTCCTAATGTCCAGCCTGAACCTCCCCTGGCCTGCTTTGAGATCAGCATTCCCATGAGATCAGCACTTCCCTCTCCACGCCCCCTCCTCAGGAAGCTGCAGAGGAGGATAAGGTTGTCCCTCAGCCTCCTTCTCTCCAAACCAGACAAACCCAGAGCCCTCAGCCTCCTCCCAGGTCACACCTTCCAGCCCCAGCCCCAGCGTGGTTCTCCTCTTCTGGACACACTCAAGCACCTTCCCACCATCTCCAGCGCTGGAGGGCTCTGGGTGAGGCCACCCCAGTGCTGAGCACAGCCAGACCATCCCCTGTCCTGGCCCACTGGCCATGCTGTGTTGGGTGCCCCCAGGATGCCATCTGCCCTCCTGGTGATGGCTCCTCTGAGCTGCTGCCAGCCAGCACCCCCAGACCTTCCAGCAGGGCAGCTCCCCAGCCACCCCTCTCCCAGCTGACACTCGTTGCCCCACCCTGGGTGCAGAATCCAGCACTTGGACTCAGTAATTCTGTGCCACTGGCATTGCCCCAGGGTGGATCTGTGCAGATCTCTCTGCAAAGCCTCTCGTCCCTCCAGAGAGTCCACAGCACTCCCAGTTCGGTATCATCAGCTAACTTGGTAATGGTGCATTCAACTCTTGCATCCAGATCACTAATAAAAGTACTGAACAGCACCTGCTGCCTAGGAATGAGCCCTGAGAAACACCACTGGCCACCAGTCACTGGCCTGATGTAGGAGCATTCACTACAGTTTGGGGCTCTCTCTCAGGAAGCTGTTGCTGCAGTTGTGGTGTTGTTTGATGGTGGTCTTTTGTCAGCACAGGCGATTCTGTGTCGTTACAATGAAGAGAGTCAGAAACACACAGCCTTAAGCCTCAGTAAGGAGCATAACCCCACCCAGTATGAGGAGCGTATGCGGATACAGAAGGCTGGGGGAAACGTCAGGTGAGTGCCTGAGGGTGTGAATGAGCTAATCTAAACCCTAGCCTGATTTTGGGCCTGAGCACTGAGGTTTTGAACTTCCCTGAGCCTAGTATGTATCCTAATTGAGAGAATCTGTTGCTGCCTGAGGCCTGTAAGGATTCAGTTACTGGAGGGGGTTGATGGTTGGTAGATGGTTCCCAGAGCCTTACGATGGCCAAGGCAGGACCCATGTGAAAGCCTGGCAGTGGGATACCAGCAGAGGCATGCTTAAGCTTGACCTACAGATTTGGACCTATGGAGCTGGACTGGGTTGTTGAAGAAGTTACTGCTCTCTGCACACTGTGATGCTGAACAGAACTCATTCCCTTGCAGCATGACTCCTCTCTCCTTGTCCTGTGAGAGGGGGTGTGGTTTGAGACAGCACAAAAAGCCATCAATGTCAGTTGGTGTTGCTCCCCTGGGGTTAGCTCATGCACTGAGGCTCTCTGCATTAGGAGGGAGTTTTCTGGAGCCAGAATGTGATTGCCTTAATGTTCCTGTGCAAAAAGGAGTTCGTGGCTGTTTGGAGAGCAGGTGCCAAACACAACAGCTGAGTCTTATTTTCGTGGCTAGGTTCTCTCTTCTTTGAAGGCTGTTTCTTGATTTAGTGGCGTCTTCACAAAGAGAGGATTCAGTGCAGGTGAAGTATCTTCCTGTCTGTGGAAGCAAAATGCACCCAGGGTGGGGAGGGGTGGGCTCAGTTCTGTTATGCTGCCATGTCTGGAGCGCTTTGTTCCCCTTATCTCTGGGGAGCACCTGCTGCCGCTTACGCTTAGCACTGATCTCTCTTTGCTCGTGGCAAAGACACGGCCCAGTGTCTGTTAGCTCCTTTCAGAACTGGTCCCTGACTGCCTGGGAACCTCTCCCACTGCTTGCAGTTCAGTATTTTGGGCCCAAGAGATAAGCCACAAAATGTGTGAGCGTCAGATCTCTTCCCTGTGACATGCCTTGCTTCTTGCTTTTATCTCAAGCGGGGCTGCTTGGACTACGAGATGAATGAGCTTTGTGTATTCCCAGAGGGCACAGAAGAGCCTTTTTGGGGAGAAGATGCTCGATTGTTGGAAAGGTGAAGTGTGGGAAGCTGTTTCTCTAGGGAGCTTGGTTAACTGGAAAAGCTTAACAAACCAGAGCTGTTTCCAGGGTGTTGTAATGTAGGGTTCACAGAGCTGCTTGCTGCAATCTGTGGTTACTAAAGGCCAAGTGACCAGGAGCTGAGCATGCCGTGTTTCTCAGTCCTGGGAATTGCCTGCAGCTGAGCCAGTCTGTAGGGGTTGGTGTCCTCAGACAGCACACAGGAGGGGCTGCTGACTCAGACCTCTTGCCTCTGCCACTCTGCTTCTAGTGAAGACCAGTTTGCTAGATATCTTGCCAAAGAATAATCTCTATTTAAGCTATGCCACTGGGAGTTCAGCTCACATATGACTGACTGCCCCAGTTTGCTAGGCTAAGCAGGACTTGAGTTAGGGCAGGGTGACAGAACACAGCCTTGAAGTCTCCTGACTTCATTTCCTCCTCCCCCTCACTTGTTTCCCAGAGCTTCACACAAGCATACAGAAAGGGAAGGAGACTTTGAAGGGAAGATTTGAGCTTGCTGGGGAAGTGGGTCATTATTTAGACAAGCAGATGGATGCACGAAGTGTCCCCACCAGGCAGTGCAGTGAAATACACACGTTGGGAGGGCTCTCAGTGTTTTCTTTCCTTGTGCAGGGACGGAAGAGTCCTGGGAGTGCTGGAGGTTTCCCGCTCCATTGGGGATGGCCAGTACAAACGCTGTGGTGTTATCTCTGTGCCAGATATCAAACGCTGCCAACTCACACACAATGACAGGTAAAGTGCCCCCTTGCATGGGGGGTTGTCTGTCCCAGCTCTGCTCAGCAGAAGCTGCACAACCCTGTTTGCTCTGCTGTGAGAGCCAAGGCACTTCAGACTGATCCCCCCAGAATTAGAGGATGCTCTTACTGCTGATGTCTCTCTGCTTCTGTTCCGTACTAGAACAGTGGGATAATCTGCTGCTCTGCCAAGATACTGTGAAGGCTCCTCTTGGAGGAACCAGCCTCACAGCATAGCATACACAAGCCTTGGGTGTCCTTTGTGCTCTGATTAAGTTCAGTGTTCAAGCAGTTAGTTAAGGCTTGAGTTCTTGGGTCTCCATTCTGTCCAAGAGGTCTTTCTAGCAGCTGTAGTGTGCCCATAAATACTTTTGCATTCAGCTCTGATATTTGAAGATTTGAGATACTTTTCCATGATATGATTGGCAACAACAAATTGCAGTGGGCTTTTGTGTCAGTGTGGCCCTGCAGACTCTCGGGTGAGAGTGTAACCCAGTACTGCTGCTTTTTCTGGGATTAGAGTTCCATATCAAGTGATCCCCTAAAATATTTTTAAAGATACTCTTGAGTATCAGGCACTGAAATGATGTCTTCAGAGGCGTGTGCAGACTGACCACTTCTGTAGGTTCATTGTAGTTTTCCTTGTCCTGGTGACTCTGGTTAGGGCTCCTGGTTAATACAATTCCCTGTGCAGGCAGGGAGTGCACAGCAGGCTGTCTCCCCCATCCTAAGTTAGGGGGATGCTGTCCTTGTCTTGGGCTTTGTATCTCCTCAACCTTCTACAGCCTGTGGCAGTATTTTGTGTCAGAGTTTTCTGATCGCAGTTGTGTCGTGTGCTTTTCTTTTGAATTTGCATATTTAAATTACATACCTCAGGAGTGTAGAAATGTAAAGTATGTACTGAGGGATTCAACTTCGTTTCCGTGCATTAGCTGCTTCACAGGGAAAAATACATGAATGAAAAGTACTCAAATAAGTAGTTCTTAGAGAACAATGGAGCATTTGACCAGGATCATATATGATCTTGCCAGTGTTGTAGGACAGCCAGGATGTCCTGATCTAGGTCTTACATTAGTTGCCTGGCTCTTTGTCCTGTATTTTGAATTGCCATGACCGGTAGGTCCCAAGGGATTTTCAGATGAGCTTTTACGGCATCTTCCCTTTGGATCCAAGAGTGGATGTTCATAAAGTAGATTGGAGGGGTTTTGCTGTAGCTGGGGAGCCAAAAATTCAGCCTTGGAACCTGTCTCCACTTGATTTCCAGGTTCATTCTGATAGCGTGTGATGGCCTCTTTAAAGTCTTTACACCAGAAGAAGCTGTGAACTTCATTGTGTCCTGCCTGGAGGTGAGGAGAAGGTGGCCTGGGGGCTGGGTTTGTCACTGCAGAGGGACAAATGGACTTCTGCCAGAGTATCCTCCCTTATTCCCTAGATTGTCTGCATTTGTTCTACTTCCTAGTGCTTGGAAAATACAATGTACCTACCTTTGGTGGGAGCAGTGAAATTCCTTTGTCCCAACAGGATAAGAATATCCAGATGAGAGAAGGGAAGCTGGAAGCAGATGCTCGATACGAGGCCGCTTGTAACAGACTGGCCAACAAGGCAGTGCAGCGAGGCTCGGCCGACAACGTCACGGTCATGGTGGTCCGGATAGAGCACTGAGGGAGGAGGTGTGCTGGATGGAAGGAAGGGGAGAGGTCTGTGTGCATGCATGTGTGCCTGGGGGAGGGTGGGTCCTGCTGGATGCTCTTCAGTGTAAATAAAGATGGTTTTTTTCTAGTAGGTTTAGCTCACTTAGTAGTAGGGTTGAATGTCTTGGCAAGCGCTGTAAATTAATTTAGCTGGGGTGCTGGCAAGAGGCATCTGAGGGCGTGAGCTCTGCCAGCTGTTTCAAATGGGACAGTTCTGCTATCCGTGTCCTGGAGCTTTGTGCAGGACCCTGGGAGGGAGTCCAGTGTTCCAGGACTCAGTGGGAGCTCATGGACAGGCTGTGCCATACAGACTGAGGCCACCAGCTTGGGATGTGGTATGGGCTGTCCTCTGCACACTGGGTAGGAAATCTTCTGACACTGAAGCTGGACTGTGACATTGCCTGCAGCTGAGGGATACAAACACCCCTTGCAGAGCAGCAGCATACCTGCCCTGCTCTTGCAGAACATGTTGGAGTTTTACCACAATATTGGTATGGGAAAAGTGGCTGGAGTTTGCTCCTGATGTTTTTTGGAAAAAAGTGTTTTCACCAAATGGACTTGCCAGGCAGCTGAGCTGCAGGCAAGCTCTGTGCTTTCTGTGCTATCTGGGGAGAAGGCATCTCAGGTTTTAGGTACTAATAAGTGTCTGGTGTCTCATCCTGTCTCAGTGCCTCTACCAGCTGTTGCTGCAGTCAGTGTGCTGTTTTCCAGAGAAAATTTGGCGTAAGACCAAATGACAGAATGAAAGCTAAATGGATTGGGCTACCTAAGCACTGAAGTTTCCAATTTCCCACGCTGTGTGTGAGGGGGGCAGGGAGGGAGGTGAGCTGAGGGGTCTGCACAGTGGTTGCCTCCTTGCTCTGATGAGGCACAGCTGTAGTCCCAGGGGAAGGGGGCAAGGGCAGGGTGGTGCCTGCTGCTTTGTGCAGGGCTGTCAGGCTTCCCTGCCTCCTCTGTGTTTTCTGTATCCCTGGAACTCTGGGAGATGGTCCCAGCTCCTGGGCTGTTTGCTGTTCTATTTGGGACAGGTGGCTTGACCATCTTACATTATTCTATTTCTGCTCCAACAGCAGTCAGTTACACTTCTGTAAGTGTAACCTACTGCTTAAGTAACTTACACTTCTGGGCTTAGTCTGAGGGTGCACACTGACTCTGCATCTCCTGCAGAGGACTGAGGAAGGAAGTGGCCCTCTGGCACAGATTTTGGGTAGTGCTTGTCTTGTCCTCTGCCATCTTGTTCTGCTCCCAGCCATTCCTGTGTATTTTGATGTAAGGTTGCAGTGCAGGATGAGCTGAAAGGGAATGCCTTTGTTAGCAGCACACTCTCCTGGTTCTACTCTTGAAATGTAAATTTGGAGAGCCCAGACAGAGTAGCATGGAGTTGCTTCTGTTTGTGGCAGAAGAAGCCCTGATGGCAAATTTCAGAAAAGTAACTTGCTTTCCCTTCTCAGCTTTCCCTTTTTCCACCTCTTGCACTGTGCAATGCTGCAAGAGCTGAGCCATGCTCCCAGCTCAGGAGCTCCTTCCAGGAGGCCACTCTAAATTCCAGTGCAAGAGCTGGTGAGAGGAATGTTAGCTTGTCCTTCTCTGACTGTTTTCCCTCCCCCTCCCTCCTCTCACAATGCTGCTTTTCTTCCTTTTAGGAAAAGTTCTGAAAGCACAGTTCCAGCTAGGATCAGAATATGCAGTGTTATGGTACAGTTAATTACCATAAAATGTCCATTTTTCATGGCAAAGGGGAAAAGGAAGGAGCAGCACTCTCACCATGCTTGGGAGTAGACAGGCATAAAAGCAAGCTCAGCCCCAGCTTTAGTGGAAGTAACAAAAAAACTATTTGCTTTAATTTCATGGTAAGACAGGCCTGCAGGAGGTTTCCTGAAAAAGCACTCTCCTTGCCTCAGTGCTCAGCAGTGTTCTGCTACTGAGGAGAGCTCCAGGACCACTTTAGGGTGGCCCATGCACAAGTGCTGTGCATGCAGTTCTCTCCCTTGGGGCTGACAGAGTTTCTGTCCCCTTCCAACTCTTGAATTACCCTTTGAGTACCTCTGACTTAATCAGCTTTTTCAGTTTTGTGATAAGTGCACTGGGCTCTTGGTATCTCTCACCTGCACAGGACAACTCACATCTGGGCAAGTCCTGCTGCCAGACTCTGCCTTCTCGGTGTGTGTAGTAGGAAGAGAGGCAGCTGATCAGTGCAATGCTGCCTTGGCTCATCGTGTGTGGGGACTGGGAGGTGCTGCCATGGCCAAGTTCCACAGTTGGGCAGGAGCTGTGCCAGGAGGCTGCTGCCCACCTGATCAGCTGGGGGTGAAGCACAGTGTTGCTCTCAGAGACAAGTTCTCTTTGCTTTGGCAGAAGTCAGCATTGAGACTGTCCCCCTTCTCCCCAGAGCCAAACACCCCTACCCATAAATTGCTGCATTAACAGCTCCTTCACCAGGCTCCTCAAGGAGCTGCAGTCCATGGAGAAGGGCAGGCAGGGCCAGAGACATCCCTGGGAGAAGGTGGGGCTGTTAGCTCAGGCTATCTTGCAGTGTTGCTGGCACAACTTACCCAGTACTAAGTGCTACTAGGAAATCAAACGCTCGCTCTTCCTGGTGCTTCTCCTGCAGCCCTGGCTTGGTCACGTAGGCCTGTGCCCATCCTCAGCTCAGGCAGCTATCGCAGCCAGAGCAAAGAGCTGTGCTGTATCTGTGCTGCCCACAGCCAGGCCCTGTGCCAGGCAGGGAGTGCCTGCTGTGGGAAGTCACAGGACAGGAATTTGCTTTAATCCAACATGCGGCGTTATTGGGACTTTGCTTTGATGATTAGTGCAAAGGACATTGGCTCCTGCCAGCAAAGCCTCACCACTCATACACTGCAGGGCAGCTAAAGCAACACATAATGTGGCTTGGGCTGCTGAGACTAAGTCTGGGCAGGGAAGTCCACTAAGGGCAAAAATGGATGTGTGGGGCTTTGTACCAGTAACGGTGGGAGCTGAGCCCTAGGGAGAAGGCAGCCATCTGCTGCCACTGTCAGCAGTGTTTTCCAAGATAAACTTCTAGGCCTAGCCTTTAGATAAAAGTGAATGCCTTTAGGTCAGGCTGCTTTATTGTTATCATCATCATCTTCTTCATGATCTTTTGTCCATCTTCAGCTGGTTGTGCAGCACGGGCAGTAATGGATCAGACAGCAGTTTCCTGCATGAGCAAAGTGTCTTCATTAGGCTTGGTGCTGAGCAGGGGAGACACGATGGTGGCTGGCAGAGGGAAGGGTCTGGCTGCTCCTGGCACAGGTTCAGCATGGTGCCTCTTCACACTCCCAGCAGAACAGCACTGAAACCGGAGCCGCTTTGAACTGTGAGGGGAGAGCCTGCCGTGTTGTCCATGAAAACAGAGGCGTACTGCCCAGCCTGGGGGGAGAGAGGGATTAGCAGGGCCAGGACACCTCCCCTGGGCACCAGGCATGGCCTGGCAGAGCCAAGGAGAGAGCTCTCCCCTGCACACAGGAACCAAGAGCTGGAAGAGCTGTCCCTACCCTCCCTTCTAGGAAAAGAGCTGCACAAGGCCTTTAGAGCAGCCCAGCCACAGTCTGAGCTATAGTGCCCTAGCAGAGCTCTGCCCTCACGGTCTTTGGGGCTAAGAGGTCACCTGAGAAGCAGACCTGATGCCCAGCCCTGGGCTTGGGCCATGGAAGCCACCCTCCCACCCAGCACTGGCACCAGTGGAGCTGGCACCACTAACCTGCAGGTAAAGGGTGCCTGTGACAGAGATGGTGAAAGGGTCACCACTGCTCTCCAGCCGGGATACGCTCTCCAAATGGCTGCAGAAGAGGAAGGGTAGTGGTGGGGGAGCAGGCCCCTCCTTTCCCAGAGGTGCTGGACTCCTTCCCCCTCCCTGGCCCAGTGTCCCTGGCCTTGCCCTGCCATACCTGTTGTGCTGGCAGCAGGACTGCACACAGATCAGCACCCGCAGGCGGCTCCCTCGGCATCCCTGCCTCTTTCTCCGGGGCTCCCTGCGCACTGCGACAGAGCAGGGGGTGAGACCATCCCAGCCTGCCCCGGCAGGGCCGTGGGGCTGGCTGAGGGCTCACCGATGTGCAGCGTGCTGCTGAAGGCGTAGTATCCTGCCAAGGGGGCTGTGTACCGCCCGCTGGTCAGGTTCAGCCCTGGGCCACGGTGGAACATCCGCTCCCTCTCAGGCTGGAATAGACCGGAGTTAGAGGAGGAGTCCCTGTGCCAGGGCAGGTGCCCCTGCAGACAGGGAAAAGGGGCAGGCTGGGCACTTACAATGTAGAACAACCCCAGCTCCTGCCACGTCTTCTGCTCCACAGCGATGTCTTCACGCGTTTGGCAATGGAAGGCTGCTTCCACACGACGCTGGGCCCCGGCCTGGCGGTTGCCTTTGCTGCTTTCCTCCTCCTTACACCCTTCCCCAGCTGTCCTGCACATCGTTGCCGTGCCTGACCCCAAACCCCACCGGAGTTTGACATCAGGAAGGGAACCTTCACTTCTCCTGGCTCTGCCGCCCAGCCCTGCTTTGCCTTGTGCTGCTGTTCCCACAGCTCCCACCCTGGCTCCCCCGCCCCGGTACCTCTGAGCAGGAGCTGCAGCTCCCTCAGCAGCTCCTCCGGCACCGCGGGGGAGGCCGGGGCAGCCCCTGTCCCGCCGGCCCGTGCGGCAGCCGAGCTCGGTTTTCCCGGAGAGCCGGCGCCCGCTGGTGCCGTGTGAGCCCCGATGCCGCCGCGGCCCCGATCGCCGCTCCCCGTCCCGGGGCTCCCGGCCAGCAGCATCCACGCCTGCCGGGGGTCCACGCGGGCCTCCCCACGTCCCGCGGCTGCTCCCGGGGCCAGCGGCCGCTCCCGGGCTGCCCGCGGGGGTTCGGTGCCGGTGCCGGCGGCGTAGAGGAGCGCTAGGCACAGCTCCGGCAGCCGCATCCCGCCGCCGCTACCGGGAGGGCGGCCCCGGCCCCGCCTCGCTGCTGGGCTCTGCCCCCGGGGACCTCCCCGCGGGGAAAGCCTCGCGTGGGCCGTGCGGGGCGCCTGGAGCGGAGTTGCCCACCCCGCCCCGGGGGCTCCTTTTTGTAACTCTTCTCCTGTTTGTAACGCTTCGAAAATACCGAACAACCGGAGGGGGAACGGCTGAACCGTCCAGCGGTGCTGGCTGTGGGCCCAGCCGTCGGGGAAGCATCATCTTGTGCTCGCCCATCCCTCTGCCACCGGTACCGTCAGAGACGGGGGAGCTGGGGCAGGAGTCACCGCACCAGCAGGGACTAGCTGCTTCACCACAGCCATGGGTCACTTCCCTGGGGTGCATGCTGCGTATCCCAGGAGAGAAACCAGGATTATGCCCCCAAGTAGCAATGTCAGGCTTTGATGGGATGAACCACGCTGTGGGAGGACTTGAAATAACCTAAAATCTTTAGGGTTTTGGAGGGGGGGGAAATACAGTTCTAAAAAAACCACAAACCCACAAAAGAAAAGAGGAGAGCATTAACCAAAGCGTGTTTATAAGGAAAAGGCTTTCCCTGCAGTGGTGGGGGAGAACATGCTCCTGATGCCCCAGCCAGCCTGGCACGGGGCTTTCCACCTCCCACTCGCCAACCTGAGCAGGCAGCAGAGAAAAGAGGAGCATGGCTGCATAGGGTGACAGGCATCACTGGGGCTCTCCTACCACCCATGGTCACCCTGGAAAGGTTCTGTCCATTTGGAGGTGTCCATGAAGATTGAGGAGGAGCTGTGGAAGAGCCAGAGACAAGGCAGGGAGCCCTCACACGTCCAGAGGTCCTTGGTGCAGTCATACACCTCCATTTCTACCCGGTAGTCCCCGTCCATGCCCTTCCAGTGGCCACCGGTGACAAAGAGCCGGTCACCCAGTGCCACCATCCCACCGTTCTCATGCAGTGTATGTAGGAGCTGCACCTGTGTGAGGGACAGGGTGACATGTGCAGGGACTCTTTGGTGACCTCCTACTCCCACCACAGAGGACAGTGACCCAACAAATGTGTCTCCCTACCCCATCTTTTCTTTCTGTGGGGTTTGGGGGCCTCTGATGCCTGGTGCATGTGTGATGGGGAGCAGGGCAGGAAGGAATGGGGCATCCTCAGCTCTGCAGGTATTAACAGAACCAAGGGACGAGTGGGTAGGAGGGAGAAGGGGGTGCTGGCACAGGGGAAGCAACTGGGAACACCATCCCCATATCCCTGGGATGCTGATCATGCCTGGTCCCACATCCCACCTTCTGCCAGATGTTGGCCTCTGGGTTGTACACGTGGACCTTCTTGGTGTTATCCCCGATGAGGTAGATGAGCCCACGCAGAGTGGCACAGCGTGGGGCTGAGAGGTACTTGGGGATGAAGGGAGATGTGATCACACTCCACAGATCTGCAAGGAGCAGTCATTAGCAGTGCACCCCACCCTTGGCTTTCAATGCAGCTGCCAGTTGCTGAAAAAAGCATTGCTATTTGAGGGGGAATTTGAAAGGGAGGAGGCAGACCAGCCAGGCAGACTGGAACCCGAAGTCCTCATCCCAGTCGAGGGTCTTGCATAAAAAATAGTCGGGGGTGAGGATGTGGTTTGCAGTGGTGCTGTGGCATTGTGGAGATGGCATTGTCACGGGGAGTTGGTTTCTTACTAAGGCAGGCAGCCTCCCCCACCCTCAGAGATTCCACTCCACCGAAGCTCAGCTCTGGGCTGTGTCAGACATCTGTGACTCAGCTCCGTGCTGCTAACAGCCACACTCCTGGGGCTCCTGGCCCTGTGCCACAGCCATCACCACAGCCTGTCAGCACCTGCTCAATCCCACAGGACCATGCCTGGCAGTCTGGGGAGGTCACCTGCCTGAGGGTCCCCCTCAGCCCCTCTCCCAGGGACAACAGTGGTGGGGTGTGGCAGCAGGTCAGCTCTCACCTTGAACAGGGTTGTAGCACTGCAGGGTGAGCGCGTTGTACTTGACGGCGCAGGAGCCCACCAGGTAGAGTTTGCCCAAGCAGCTGGCAGCTGCAAAATTGCTCACATACTTGAGGGCTGGGCTGATGGCACACCAGCCCTTGTTGTACGGGTCATAGCGCTCCACCTCCACCACATCCACTGTTGTCCCTGCAGGGTGACAGGACACTGCAGCCACCCTGCTGCTCTGGAGCACCCATGGACCCCCACCCTAGCAGCACCCACAGGGTCTTTGCAGCCTTACCCCCGATCACGTAGATCTCCCCATTGAGGACAGCGCTGGTGTGGTTTGTCCGGGCTCTCAGCATGGAAGCGATGGGCTTCCAGACACCATCCCTGGGGCAGAAGCACCAGGCCTGTGTCGTTGACCATGTGTCATTCTGGGACCCCCGGGAGCCCCCTAGAGAGAGACAGGTCATGTGGGCCACCCTCTCCAAGTGCAGCTGTCCCTGGGTATTCCTTGCCCGTGGCCAGATTTGCCCAAGCAGAGAGCAAGGAGAGGATTTTGCTCAGAGAGTAGCCTCTGGCCCCACACCAGTGCCTCATGCTCATATCAGTGTCCCCTGTCCCCCATCCCTGCTCCTTAAAGCCCCCACCCTGCACCAGCAGCCCTGGCACTGACCTGTGACGTACACATCGTTGTTCAGAGCCACCAGGGAAAAGCCCCATTTGTTGTAATCAGGGAAGTCGGGCAGAGCCATCCATCGCCCTGAAACCCAGCAAGCCAAGCAATGGCCCCACAGCCAGCGATGGCACTTTTTAAGCCACCCCTGTTTCAAGCCCATTCCAACCCAACCAGTGTCTCTCTAAACTGACACCAGTTTGGCAAAAGGTGGCTTTGGGGTAGACAGATGGTTAATTAACATGGAGGGAGCTGGAGGAAGTGGGGGGAACTTACTGCTTTTGGGGTTGTAGAAGGCAAAGTTCCTGGTGGCAGCTGGCATTTCCAGCCCTCTCTCCTCATCCTCACCATCCTCCAGCACACGGCCACCAACCACCACCAGCACCTCCTCCAGCTTCTGTGGTGGGGTTGGGGGGTTCTTCAGGGCACTGGTGCCATTCTGCCCCTGATGAAGAGGCCAGGGCAGGACCATCAGGCTCCTCCTTCCCAGCTCAGGGAGTGGCATTTAGGGGAAGGGGGTACCCACCATGGTGCGGGATCGGGCGACGAGGGCCTTGCTGGCATCTGAGTCACGAACAAGAGGCTCAGTGGCAAGGAGGTTCTGCAGGTACTGGTCAGGCAGCGAGACAAGGCGGGTCAGCTCCAGCAGCTCTGGCAGGAACTGGGCTCGGGATTCTGGGTCGTGGCGTACCCAGCGCAGCACAGCCTCAACCAGGCTCCGCTCCTCCTGCACCTGCAGCTGGTCATTGGAGAGGTAGACAGCTAACCTCTCTTTGGAGAGCTGGAGGAACTCCTCCTGAAGAGAGACAGCTTCAAAGTTCTCCTGCAAGAAAGACCAGGCTTTGGAGGAAACCTCAGGGCAGCCGTGGCTCTCGCCAAACTCACAGATACCTAGGCAGTTGGTGGCATCCATCTGCTGCCGGAGGTAGCGGCTGCAGACCTTCTGGATAGCAGGGAAGTGGAGCTGGCTGGAGGTCCGCATCAGCCCCTCCACATTGCCCTGGTTGATGGTGACCTTTCCCGTATAGGCAAAATCAAGCAGCATCTCCAGCGCACTGGGGTCTACTTCCTTTAGCTCCACCCGCGCTGCGATGCTCTCAGCAAAGTCACCGGAGAACATGGCATAGAAGTAGTGGCTGCAGAGGGCCAGGATGCCTCGGTGGCAGGGGAACTCCCGCCCGCCCGCCACCAGGGTCACGTCGGCCAGTTTGGGGTTGGTGCGGAACTGCTGCAGCCCCTCCAGCACGCCCTGGGCGTGCGAAGGCAGGCAGAAGTCAAAGTCGTCCATGTTCCTCACCATGGTGCCGGGGATGGCCGTGGGGCCTGGCAGGCGGGCAGTGCCCGAGCAGCGGGAGGCGAGGGTGTCCCTGCTAGGAAAAGGTGACGGTGTCTCCCTCTCCCTCTGCCGCCACACCGTCCCGCCTTCCCAGTGCCCGAGTCACGGACAGCAGTGGCTGCACAAGCGCTTCCCACAGACCCCCTCCCACGGTGGCCGCGTTTTCTCCTCACCACGCCGCAGCTGCCCTGCCGAGGCGGCGACCGGCCTTTTGGGGACGATTTTTGGGGTGATTTGAGCCCTCTCGGCGCGGTCGCTCCCGTTCTCACCACTGCTCCCCAGCCCAGCCGCCCGCGGGAGGGAAGGGACCGCGGTCCCGGCGCTGGGCAGGGACACGCCGCATGACACGGGATCAGCCGGGACGAGGGGCACTGGCTATTTTTAGGCGGCACCTGGACACCGCTCCCTGCTCTTAAAGGCACCACACGGGCAGAGTTCTCGCCGCCGCCCATCCTCGTCGTTGCCCCATCCCGCGGCGCTGTTGCCTTTGGGAAAGCCTTCCCCTCGCGAAGGGGTCGGCTGGGCACCGAGCCTGGAGGAACAAGCTCCCACAGCACCCTCTCTCCCCCGCATCGGCAGCAGGGGGGTCCCCGCGATGCCCCTCCTCGCTCCTCCGGCTCGCACTGCCGGTGCCGCTATAAATATAGGTCGTTATCTCACCCCCCGGCAGCCGTAAACACGCGTCGGCAGCCGAGGCCTGAAACACCCGCCCTGGGAGAGGGGGAGCTGGGGTGCTGGGGCGGCCCGCCCAGCTTAGCAGCTTTCTTCACCGCCCCGGAAAGCCTCGCTCAGCTGGGACAGAACCGAGAAGGTTTTTATTGCAGCCCGCGGCCTCCGAAGTCCCTCGGCATCACTCCTCCAGGCTGAAAATCTCGGCCTCCTTCTCCTTCCAGAAGGCGAAGCTGCGATCGATGTAGCGACAAATCTCGTCCCCCTCCTCCCCGGCCTGCCCCGGCCGCTGGGCCGGGCTCTGCAGAGTCCCGAGGTACCGTGCCTTGATGTCGTCGAAGCCATCGGTCCAGCCGCGCCGCCCGGCCGCGATCTCGTCGATGACGGCGCGGTGGAAGGCCCGCACCGCCCGCCAGCCGTGCCGGCCCAGCTGCTCGAACACCTCGAAACAGAGCAGGTGGCGGCCTCGGCGCTCCTCGGGGGGCAGGTCCTGCTCCAAGATGCGGAAATAGCCCAGCATGAATAGCTCCA
>VXAX01007762.1:467-120079 GCA_013399835.1 Leptocoma aspasia | reverse complement strand
GCCCTCACAGCCCCATAGCCCCGCACGGTCCCATCCCCCTCAGTCCCCCCAGCCCTCACAGCCCCATAGCCCCGCACGGTCCCACCCCCCTCAGCTGCCGCAGCCCTCACCGCGCACGCGCCCTGCGCCTCACGGGCCCCGGCGCATGCGCGTCGCTGTCCCCGGCCCGTGGCCGCCCGTTGTGCCGTGCCCCGGATGTGGCCCCTGCCCCAGGAACATGGCGGCGCCGGGGTGGGTGGAGGGAGCGTTGTAGAGCGCGCGGTGCCATCCCCGCCATGGCGGACCTGGGCCGGCAGCTGCACGAGTACCTCGCGCAGTCCAAGGCTGCCGCTGCTGCCACCGGCCCCAGCGCGGCCCCCGCACCGCGGGCCGCCGGCGGCTCGCAGGAGGAGGCGGGGGACGGCGGCGGGCTGCGGGCCTGGCTGGGGGCGCTGAACCCGTTCCCGCCGGGCACTGCCCCGGGCGCCACGGTGTGGCCTTGGACGGGGGAGGAGGACCCGTGGCTGCCGGGGCTGTCGCGCTGGCAGCGGCTGGCGGGCAGCGGGCTGTGCGCGCTTCTGGCCGCGCTGTGCTTCGGGCTGGCCGGGCTGTGCGTGCCGCTGCTGCTGCTGCGCGCCCGCAAGTTCGCGCTGCTCTGGTCGCTCGGCTCGCTCTGCGCGCTGGGCGCCGCCGCGCTGCTGCNCGGCCTGCGCCGCCTCGCCGGGCTGCTCCGCGCCGCGGTGTGCGGCCGAGGCAAGGCGCTGCCTCTGTGAGACCAGCTCTGCGGCCGCACCGCGGGAGGAGCGGCCGCGCCCCCGCGGGAGTCCCTCGCACACGGACCGAGAGCCTCGCGCTGAGAGCCGACTCCCGGACGGGGAACGCCGCTTCTCTTCGCCTCCTCCGCGTCCTGTCGCGTTCTCCTGGCCAGCGCTCGAGGAGCAGCAGCAGGGCTGGCAGCCCGGAGCGGCCCCGGTGACGCGGAGCTGCAGGTGCTGCGTGCGGTGACAGCCTGCCGAGCCGCCCCCGAGCTCGTTGTTTGCCTTACCGCGCTGTCAGCTCCATAGCCATGGCTTGGCATCGCCCCACCTCTGGGTGGGGAGCTGGCAGCACCCCACTGATACCCCCAGCCTGGGACCGTGCGGCTGCTGCGGACCGTGGGATCGGAGCCCACGCGGTGTCGTCGTGGACTTGCCCGGGACTGAGGAGCAGCTGAGGTGCGCTAGGCTACCGGATGCCGAAACACGAAGATGATTTAGCAAAATGCGATCGAGTCTAGGGGAGAACACTGAAAAATTAACTGGTGTTACCTCATTTTGTGCTGACCCCTACACTATGAACGCATACTGTTTTTGCTGTCACCTCAGACCAGTGGTGAATACGAAGACTGTGGCCACTGAACTGCATTTCTCTCTAGAAAGCAGCTTTAAAATAACCATCCAGTAAGTGAAACAAACTTTCCTGGGGCTGTGGGTCACAAACACTGCCCATAATTGTAAGGGGAGGGGGTGTTCCTGCATGATGATGAGAGGATTGAAAGTGCTAATGTTAGTTCAGAGCATTGGCGTTTGCAGGTACAGCTGCTGTAAGGGACCAAATTGGGCTTTTAAAGGGTAGCTTCAGCTCTTAGAACTTTACTTTTGTGTACAGATATTGCTGTCTGAACTTGGGCAGGAGTTGCTTACTTGTCACAGCCTGACCTTCAAAAATAGATTTGCCAGTAACTGGAGCTCTGTTTCAGTGCAGAAACTGAGCTGCCTTAGGAGGGTGCTGAATTCAGGCTGACAGAGCTGGGTGCTCCAGTTTGGGCCGTGTACTGGACTGCTGCAAGGAAATGGGACAACGGGGCCCCACCTGCACAGGGCCCCCAGTGAGCATCTCACTGAGCATTTGTGCCTCATGGAGAAAATAAACCCACTGCACTACTTACCTGCTATCACTACTTAGTTTTAACATATTCACCAAATGCTTTTCTGAAGTAAACTGAAATTGATAAAGGGGGTGCTTACTTGTACATAGGTTGCTTTAATAAAACTGTTTGTCTCCAGTCGTCACTATAGACATTTCACTAATGGTCACATCTATTAAGAATGTAGATCAGAGCTATCAGAATAGCATTAAATCAGCTCTCTTGTTTTTACAATTTCTAAGTTACACAGTGTATAAAATTAATTTTATTCCTAAGAGCAGTGTAAAATTAAATCTGAGACAACCTCTGAACTAACAGGTAGAACATAAGAGTCTGTGTGCAGCACTGGTAAAATAACATGACCTGAGGAATACAGAAGTATATTCCCATTAAAGAACTGCCCATTTCCCAGTAATGGGTCATGGTATCACAGGCTGGGAAGCTGCTTCTGTCTCTTCTGCTACACTGTTACCTTCTATGATTTTGTAGAAACTATACCTAATTATCAAATTTTCTTAGGACTTGTTGAGCATATGATTGTGAAATACTTCAAAACTCCATTTAAAAAGCTGCCCCTTGAAGAATATTACTTAACACTAAGTACCATAATTGTTTAAGGAATTAACCAGTCATCAGAGGAAATATAAGTTGTCTAGATAAAGCTGGGTTTTCTCTTGTTAGGTACACTTTAACTTGTTTTGGTAGAGGACTGTGGTTTAATTAAACCTAAAGCTCATCCTCTAACTCATATAGTCTAAGTATTAGACCTCTTTTAGCCCCTTAAACATATATCAGGCTTGCTAAATTAAAAAAAAAAACCAACAAAACTAACTTTCCTCTTTGCCAATGATTAAATCATTAGTATTTATCATGAAAACTTCAGGACAAATCCTAACTCCCAGACATACACCCAAAGTGCCCAAAGGCCTTCAGATAGAACTAAAAAGCATTTTATCTCAAGAGACAAACTGTGTCGTATCAGATGCATCTCAGCTGTTTCTAGTTAATTCCTTTAAGACAGTTCTGTCTCTTCTGAGCCCCATGACAAAGATTTTATAGGCTAACAATCAGTTACAATTTTCAAATGTGATTTTATACACCACAAATTAAAAACCAAGTAAAAAAAGCTACTTGTGACTGACTGAACCAGGAGAACAGCAGTTAAGCATCTGTGCTTTGATGTCTGTAAGTAAGATGGGACATCAGGACTTGAGCCAGTCTTTGGTAAACCTGCCTATGAGAAGGTGCAACAGCTGCCGTGTGTTACTGGGTTACAGGAGCCTCTAGAACTAAAGTCCTATCCTGATTATAACCTGAAATTCAAGGCAGGAGAGAGGGAAGCCTGGTAGTGATTTTTCATTTTATGCTCTACTTTCAAAATAGGACCTTCCTGAGGGGTAGCTGTAGAAGAAGTACTTACGTGATAACATTTTCACTGAGGCTTTAGGTATTAAAGGAGCCTTCTGATAACATGGTGGCTGGAGATGATTAATATCAATGATTTATGGGGAAAACAAACTCGTGGTTGGTAAGCAGCTTTATTATGAAATGTGGGAAATGGGAATAATCCCTCCTCCTCATTTCCCTCCTTTAGTAAAACCAGGTAACAATATCCTAAAGAAAAAGACACTTAAAAAACTTAGTATGGAAGTGATGAATTGCACTTCAGCAACTAATGCACCAGACTCTGCTGAACACCCACAGCTTTAAACAATGTCACACAGCTGCTGTAAAACATACCAATCAAGCTGCTAAACTTACTTTCTCGATTTCTATAAACAGATGCTGTTTTGAACAAAAATCTGTGGCTCGCCTAGGTGAAGTGTAGAATGCCAATCTTTGCTGTGATGCCTGTCTTAGGATCCAGGTTATGTAACTCACACTATGTCTTTGACAACTTGTTCTAAACACTCTTCCACTCTTTTCTGTTCCAGGATGGCAGACTAGCAAGCAGTGGTGATTGCCTGCATTTTGGAATTTTAACGTCAGCACCATTGTAATCTGTAGACAGCTGTGGCTAAAGGTGAAAATGAAACTTCTCTATACATGATAAACCAAAAACCTAGGAATCAGCTCTCAGTATTTTAAACGGCTGAGATTTCAGGAGGTAGTACTGTTGCTCCATCTGAAACACAAGTTTGCCTAAATACAACCCTCTAGTAATAGGTGAGTAAAGAATCACACACTGTTGATTTTTTTGTTAATTTTTGCGCAAATTACATTCTGTATTCATACAAAACCAACTTAACTCTTTGACAAACTGTACATATAGAAACAAGTTTCTGTCTGGAGGTGAACTGAAATCTGTGGAGATGCTCCATGTTCCACAACACTTAAAAGAAATTCCAGCTCTTGACAAAACAAGAGTGAGGGGAATGGGAGTGGAAAGAACAAAACAAAGCTAGCTACAATATTGCAGCTAGAGGCCAATGACTGATTTAGGAAAAGAAAGACCCTTGTTAGGAACTAATGCACATTCAGTTATCCCAGTTAAGAATCCAGGTTCGTGGCATTGCAGGTGACTGAGTCCAGAGTAGCAGTCTATTTAAATATTGTCCCGCAAGGACTGGGCATGACCCAGTCAAAGCCTCTTCTATCGGCCTCGTCCACCCCGAGATCCTCCTCTCCTGGACTGGCCAGAGTTCATGTTATTTCCTCTCCCCCAGCTGCTGCTGCTCCTTCCTCCTCGAGAAGGGTTGTTGACTGCCCCAGGGCCTCCACCAAAGGCTTCATCCCTGTGGAATCCATCGTGGTGGTCTCCATCTAGAGAACTGGACCTCCCAGATTTTGGCGCTCTCTGTGAAGGTCCTGAATTTCCTCGTCCTGCAAGGGAAGCACAGCCAGTTAGGGGTGTAAGTTTGAGCTGAGTCTCTTCTCAGACATGCCACGTATTGAGCTGGTGCTACTGTGGTGTCTTCATTCATAAACCAGCTGTAGCTGAAACCTGCAATTTTATGCCTCCTGCCTCAGTACAATTTTCTTATACAGATGAAGTGTCTCCATTACAGTTCAGAAAACATAACAATCAAGCAATTCCTTGGGAATTAAAGGAGCTTATATTTGATACTGCCAGCACTCACTGAAATGGAGTCAGAATAGTGACAGCTTTTCCTCCAAACTGCCAGTTCTTGTGCTTCAACACTATCTCTGGTTCTTGCTATATTTTTATAGCAAAATACTTTTTTTTAATCCTAAACAAAGACATTGCACTGTTGACAAATTGAGACAGTTGAGGCTGATGGTGAAGATCGTGAGTAACGTTACTGTTTTGTTCCATTTTTTGCTAAAAATAATGGAAAAATGCTTTATTTTACTACTTACCAGGAACAAAAACTACTCAAGCTCTTACTGCCAAGAACAGAATTTTCTAATTCTCACATACCTTTTTGGTTTTGATATGTTGATATGAACATTAAAAAACCCCAGCCCAATTCATTAGCCTAAAATAAGAAGCAGTATTTTGAAGAAGCAAAATCACTGGTAACCTTGTTTTAAGGACACATTCTAGACCTAAATTCAGATATTTTTGCTGCACTTTAGCAGGAGTGATTTTTGTTGACTGTGGCTGGTTCCATGTAAAACTGTCACCAAATTGTTTCACAGAAACATTAATGAAGTTTTAATCTACAGATGACTTTACCAATACAACTGAAGGTGACACAGCCCACATATGAAAAAGTATTGTTCATGGTTTGTTTATTAGGCTTTCTGCCATCATTCTAAACTTTCTTTAGCACATTATGAGTTAATGACCACACTTGTGCCTGGACAAAATTGTTTTGACTTCAACAAAGAATCTGATAGAGTTATCACAATCATTACTGAAGCTGGAAAAGGAATCCTTACAGATTTGATAGATGCTGGCTAAACTGAGAACTACAGCACGTGGATATGGAAGGAAAAATACTGGTAGAGAAGTTTATCAGCAGAGTTTTGTTCAAAACATCTGTGAAGGAATGATAAAACCTGGGAATGGAGTCCATGCAGAGGAGGAGTGACATGCAGTTAAAACTGAATGAGCTTTGGGACAGTGGTGAGAGAAGTGGGATGGGATTCAGTGTTCACTAGCATCAGAGACAAAGCTGTGCAGTCTAACAACAAAAAATTCAGCTGCAGGCTGCCAGCTCAGCATCTGGAAGCAAATGGGAAGGACATTTGTCACTGATCACTACCTGACAGTGGGCAGTCAATGTGAGGACATTAAAGAAAGACAATATTTACACAAGAGAACAGAAGTCCTGAGATCTCTAAGAAACAGGATCAAGACCTGGTGTGATGTTAACAGGACTGACTCCAAAAGAATGTGTTGTGTGGGTTACAGTAGCATGTGACCACTTAGATGGAACTACAACACCAGGAACTATTAGGACAGAATGGAGAAAGTGGAACAAATCCAAGAGAACTATAGAAATCCATGGTTATACCACATCTTAAATAGTGTGTGCAGTTCCTAGTTACTTCATTTAATTTAGAAAAGGATAATTTAAAACTCAAAATAGCACATACAGAGTAACAAGGCTAGTGAAAAATACTGAACAACTTCTAGAAAGAATAAACAGATCAGAGCTCTGCCTTGGACAAGAGCTGGTTCAGGCTGGAAGTGGTGGAGTTCAGTGCAATCAGAGGTGGCATTCAGTAATAACAGGAACCAACATTCAACTTAATTACAACACAAGACATCAAATTAAATTAGTGAATGATAAGCACAGATCAAGGGAAAAACATTTTCCCTCCTTTTTTTTTTTTAAAGCATAATCTGCTGCAATTAAGTTTTAGAGGAGTACACAAAAGGTAACTAGAGAGCCATTAAATATAAAAATAATATTTTAGGATGTCAGATCTTCAGAGGTTTAGAGAGCACTTCAGGGACATATCGTTCCAGGTTCAATGTTCTTATATTTGAGTTAAAGGATAACATCACAAGCATTAATATTAATAAACAGCTATTCTGAAAATGAGGGAAAAAATGCTCTTAATGAGTTTTCCAGCTGGACTAACAGGGAACCAAAAACCAATTACTTCTGAACACGGCAATAAAGAAGGGGATTCTGCAATGCTGGAGACAAGATTTGGATTTGATGTTTGAAAATCCCTCTGTTCTTATGTTCCTGTAAGACTATCTTTAACTTCCCAGCTGGTAAAATCAGACATTTACCAGCTCAGCTTTATCCCCTCTGAACAGAGAAGTTCTGGATAAACTGAATGCTGAAAACACATGCCAGTTACTTAAGGGTTCCAATCAAAGGAGCTTTTTTTACCTTTGCCCCTCTCGTCTGGAGGTCCACCTGGAGCATCCATGTCTCTGTGGTCAGAGGTTCCCGGTCCATCATGCCAGGGACGTTTCCGTGGTGGCAGTGAGGCCATGTCCATGCCCTGGAGTGAAGAGGAACGTTCTCTGCTGGCTGGAGAGTGCCCATCATGAGGAGGGTGATCTGGACGAGGACCTGTGCATGAAAACACAGGATAAGTAATGTTCATTGGATCATTATTCCTCATTTTTGAAGGCAGCCACGTCAATGTACAAACTGCCCATACTGTTTGGCACACAATTTGAAGTTAAAGTTATGTAAAGCTTCTCCTCTGTCCCATTTTTTAGTAAAAAAGCTAAAGGTAAAACAGATTTTAAAGATGATGGGAAAGAAAACTCTGGCAGATGTAAAGTGTTCTTTCCAGTATAAAATACTTCCATGTATTTTAGAGCCAATCACACCTTCATTTATGCTTTGTTTTCCACGACATTCTACAGCTCTGTCTTGCCCCTTATGGGGTTGCCTTTAGTAACACAACTTCAAATATAAGCTGTCAGACATTGCAGCTGAAAAGATACCTACACAGAGAAAGATTACTGTTGGCATTAATATACATATTTAAAAAAACCCCATGACATGTCATTAAGTCATCCAGAGGTGACAGCTGCTCAGGCAGTTCTGGACTCTACAAGAACAAAACTGAAAATCAAGGCTTTGAGGCCACAATCACTTTTATTCAGTAAGACAGCTGTATTTAGAGCCAGTTAAATTCTGTACAGTTCTTTTTTCCTAAATTTGTAAGACCAAAGAACTACATTTGGCTTTTCTCATGGTAAAATACTGGTAACAAACATGTGAGGTACAGGAAAAAGACATGATCTTTAAAATATTTTTTTGAGTCATTATATTGTAGTAGTCTACAAACCTCACCGAATTTTTTACCTGGTTCTCTGTTTCCATCCCAGGATTCTGGTTTCCGCCCTCCTTCAAAGCGTGGGAATTCATCTGGAGTAGGAAGCAAACCCTTCCGAGCTCCTGAGGAGTAAGAGAAGCAGGGGACAGGAGTGAGAAGAGACATTGTATTCATGAAAATAATGTCATCTGCCCAAGAAATGTCTTTCCTTCCTCATCGTTGTATTTCTGTGTGGAAGAACATTCCCCTTACCTCTTGGAGCACCTCGACCTCGCCCCCGAGCACCATGGTCCCTTCCTCTGGAGTTTTCATCTGGAGAGTCAAAAGCATCATCTGGCCCAAAATCTTCAGGGCCAGGGAAACCATCTCTGCCCCTGGGTCCCCGGCCCTCATGTCTCGAGGGTCCTCCTCTTCGGAAGCTACAAGAAAGAACATGATACAAATGTGGTTTTTAGGCATAATTGAGTCAGCTTCAGGTTAATTATCAACTAATTTCTAAACTGTTTCACTTAATGCTACAGCACATACAGTTACTAGAACAGGATTGTAGGTGGGAAAGTGCTCATTTCTGCCTTTGAGTACCTGGGTAGTAAGCTCTGTAATTTTCTTCTCATATTTCTTTCCACTGATTATGTT
Source organism: Leptocoma aspasia (assembly GCA_013399835.1). Lineage (NCBI taxonomy): Eukaryota > Metazoa > Chordata > Aves > Passeriformes > Nectariniidae > Leptocoma > Leptocoma aspasia. The sequence goes on along the minus strand of VXAX01007762.1, from coordinate 111,396 downwards.
GGCTTTTCATACAAGAAAAATATTAAACATACTGCATTCATTTAATGAAAAGGTGGGAAAAACAATCCATGAATGATGATAGATACAAGGTGAGGTAAGGCAAGGAAAAGTACAAGTGAGTTCCCCTTAGCTCTGATGGTCTTGCATTCCCCTTCCCTTTACTCCTTTCTGCTTCCATCATAAAACAAACTGAGAACATAGAAGCAATGGGAGTCACGGCTATAACAAAACATTGCAGGATCTCATTCCTATTAATTCTATGATTCTTTTGCCAGACAATTCTCCTTTCCATTCCATTCTTCAAAGTTTACAGTTTTAGCAAATGCATCTAGACTGCCCTTGGATCTGTAGGCACAGTGATGGCTGAACAGTGCACAGTGGCATTCTGCAACCTGAAGAGCAGTTTATCCAACTGCAGTAATGAATTTTGTGTTGCAAAATGTAATTATGACCCTGAAGTTGATAACTGCTGTCTAGTAAGTACCAAGGGCATCTTCAGGAATTTGCTACCATTGGGTTCTGCACTGCATCTTAGCTGAGTGCAGCTCCTCCAGCGCCGCACTGGGGGACTTGGACAGCTCTGCAGAGAGGAGAATGGCTCTTCCTGAGCTGCCAGTGCCACGTCAGGTAAGGCTGCAGCTGGCTGTGTGGATAACTAGCAGTTCTGTTCCTGCCACAAGCAGTTCAAACACCTGGAGTGTTTGCAGAGCTCAGCCCTGCTGTGTGAGGACGGCGCTCCAAAGGACGCGTGTCTCGGTCACAGCCCGGCTGAGGTGTGCAGGTGGTGCAGGCACACTGGTGTCCCCACCGTGCCACCCCACGCTACTCTGCCCACCCTCAGTGACAGCACACGGTGTGGAGCACTCCTTGCCCAGTCACAGATGCCTCCCACCTCCCCAGTGCTCCCAGTTCCACACTGGCTGAACTGGAAGCACCGCAGCATTCCCACGGTGTTGGCTGTGTGCAGCATCCCCTTCCCCAGCTCATTAACGACACAGTGCATCCTATTACAAGCAAAACTTTAGATACTTTTATTTAGAATTTTAACAACATTAACCTTTTAATTACAAATTTAAATATTTTAACAGTAGTCATAACACAATACAATATTTTTAAACTTTTACATTGTTTTTAATAAAAAACAATAGGTCTGTCTCCACCTCCCAGAAAACAAACACAATACAGAAAGGAGGCTGCTGTGCCTGTACAGGTACAACAGTGGATGGAGGAGTGCTTTGTATGGACCATGAACCATTTACATTAACCTGGATGGTTTGGGAAAACAAACTCAACAGTTTCAGGTACAAATGGTTCAAATAATCACAGAGCAATATTGTTTAGCCTTGAAACAGCACAGTCCTCTAGAGGTTTCTTAGAGGGCCTCCTGCTTTAATACTGATATGGTGTGATTTGACTTAGCTTGGAAATCACCAAGATTTTCAACACGAGGCCCCAGGGCTGCAGGAACAGGGCCTTTCCTATTTCAGACAACTTACGGACACAGTTGAGTTTTGAAATCTACCATACCTATGCCTGACACAGCCACAGCTCCTAATATTGTGTTATGGATATCCTTATTTGCCTTTTCATATCAGTCACACATAAAACCCTGCCTTGCATCGCGTTCAGTTCCTGTTTGACTGCTCTCACATCTTCTTCCCCGAGGCCTAGGACCTTACTGTACACAACTACACACTGTGCAGATTAGCAGGCAGGAAGAGGCAGGTCTCTGCAGTAGAAGCATCATGTTGACAGAGAGTAAGAACAGGACAGGGATGAAAAGGATGGGAAATTAGAGAGAAACACACATACACACATTTGCCTCTCATGCTTGATCAAACCAGTTACAATCTCAATTTCAAACCAAGTCAGCTAAACGAGTGGTTGGGATTAAGTCCACCACAGCATCTGCAGTAAATGGCACCTAGTTAATCTTCATTCCAATAAAATCATCAAATTTACAAGCACAGTGAGCCTTTCAGAGCTCTGTGCCATTTAATTTCAAACTCTCTGGGCAAACACTTGTACTCTGATAAATAGAATACTCTTAGTTCAAAAGTCAGATTTACAGGTCACAAGGTTCTTGTTTCCCTTCCTGAAACTTTTTAAAAATCAGGACCATAATAAAATGTTTTCCAGTCCCTAAGCATTTTCAATTTTAAGATCTGAAAAATCTCTACTGAGCTTCTAAAAGTCTTGTCTGCTGTGTCTTTTAGAGTTCTGTGATGCAGACCATTGGACCACTAGACCATCCAACTGGATATTCTCTGGCTTTACTTTTTAAAAATGGCTTTAATTGTTACCTTCTTTAAGTTACTGTTCATTTCTTTTCATACTCTTCACACAAAAGGAAGTTACATCTTACAGAGCTAGGTAGAAAATAGCTAAAAGAAGAGCTGTATAGATGCAAAGTAAAAAGGAATGTAAGAAAATGATTAAAAAAGGCAACTAAAACACACAAAATTCACATTATGTGGAGACCACAGCATATTTGTAACAAGCACATGTTCTTATACATAGAGAGCTGGTGGTCAGTGAGAGGCTTAGACCTTGGAGGCCAAATTTCACTTAATTAAACTAACATAAATCTGGAGCAATTTTGCTGATAATTCATTTCAGAGACAGCATTAATTCCTCCATATTTACATTGGGAACTAAAAGCAAATTTATCCCTTTGTGATTTATTCGCAGATTGTGAGCAATGACAAGGACATTGCTGTAAATCAGATTATTTTTGAGTTCTTCACTTGGCATTAAGAAATAAGTCAGAAAGAGAAATAAAACTGCTACAAGCAAACGTATGAAAAAATAGTCTCGACAGTCCAACAGATGCTGTAAGTCTGTCCCTTCTATCTGGCAGTCAGATCACTGTTCCTGCTCCTTACAAGGGCATTGCATCTCATCCTACAGTCTCTACAGTCATGCTGTAGTTTGTGACTGGAGACAGAATCTCAAAATCCACTTCTAGTGTTCAAAAGTTTGTCACTTTAACCTTTAAGTCTCCTCTCAATTTTCATCAAAACGGTCTCAGATCTTCATCCTGTGTCACTGGATCTTCTCTACAAACTTTCCCCCTTCTCTTTACTTACTGTTTAAAGACACGGAAGCTGCTGTGTACAATGACCATTTTTCAAGTTTTCTTCTATTACTGAATGATTTTTATGGACTCTATACTCAGGTATATTAGAGTTTTCATTTCCTTATTGGTTTCCAGTTTATAAATCTGAAACAGATAGACTCCTTAATGAAAAGGAAACCAGGAATAAAAGAGTTCCCTCCATTTACCCTTTAACCCAAGAAAGAGAAATGGATTTATTCTTACCTCTCATCTCGCCTTCCTCGGAAGCGTGCATCCTCAGGATCCCGTGGATATCTGTCATCTGAAGGTCTCCGTCCTTCCCAAGCACCAGGAGGCCCACGGTTGGAACCACCTCCTTCAAATTCCCTGTGATCAGGAGGAAAGGGAGGCCCAGGTCCACCCCGTCTCCATTTCTCCTCTTGCAGTGGTGGGCCTCCTCTCCCCTCGAACTCCCGTAATCGATGGCCAAATCTCTTATCCGGGTGGAAATCATCACGGAAGTCGTCCGGGCGATCAAAGTCATCGTGGAAGTCGGGGTGGGGTCCCCGTCTGTCAGGCATGCCCCTGCTGTCCCTGCCATCACTCCAGTCCTGTCCCCCTCGGAACAGGCCCCTGTCTGGCCCGTGCTCGGGGCCGCCGCTGTTCTGCTCGTGCCGTCTGTCCGACAGCGGCCCCAGGTGATGGTTGGGTGGCCCACGGGCATCGCCTTGAGGGACAAAAAAAAAAATCACAGCAGGTTCCTGTAACAATTTCTACATCACACCAGGATGCTCTAGTTCATACAGTTCTAGAAAGCATATGGGATACATTTCACATTAAACAATATTTCTGGGAAAATTTTTCCTTTATATCCCAGCCCACATGTATGGAAGCTTTTCTCTCAGCCAAGGCCCTGCCTTGTGCTCCAGCCATTTCTCCCTGGGTGCACTGCACTGGGACAGCCCCTCTTTGAGGAGACTGACTCACAGGAGAACAGACAATATGTTTAATTACCTTTATTAAGACCAGGTCCTTGGTTGTGAGGGCCCAGACGACCTTGTCCTCCTTGCTGCCCCAGGCCTGGTATCAGCGGAGGAGGCCCCGGGTTCTGTCCATCCTGTGAGCATGTAAGAAGAAAACCCACGTGAACTGCCATGTGTGAGTAATTAAAAAATTTTTGTAAGAGTGCAAAACAATTTTCTTTCCATAAAGTCTGCATCTGCACAGGTTGTGCAACAGAAACAGCTCATGTTCCAATGGTTTCAGCCTCAGTTTTCAGACATTCACATCATTTTATAGGAAACTGCTTTTCAGGTATTCACATTTTACCTGTTAAAGCCAAAGATGATAAAGCTCATATTTTTTCTGAGTATGAACATTCTATACGAATGTGTTGAATTTATTGAGTATTTGATACAAATATTCTGTTCCTCTAGATGAAGAAAATGTGTAAATTTGTTTGAAAAATATCAGGTACTGATTTACAGGCAGTTAAAGAGCTTCACAAGACCAAAGACTTCATTTGGAAATGAACAAAAAAGAGAAACTATATATACAAAAATAAGCATCAAGAATGTTGGAATGAGGGGACAACAACAGGTCCATAAGGGAACCTCTTCTCTAAATCTCTCTAAGTTGCTAACATGGAAATACATGAGTTTCATTTTTAACATGATTGCAAAGTCCATTTTAGGATTAAAAAAAGCAGAGGCAGGAGAGTGGGCAGTGTTTTGTGTGCTTTATGTGATCCCAAAGAAAAAAAAAAAAGTGTCTTTTGGTATTTTTTCTCATTTTTTTGTGAATTTTAAAGGATAAAATAATGCTCTTTAAATTCAGCTGCTGTCAAAGGCTCATGAAAGATTTCAACAGGTACCAAATATACAGGACCTACTGTGGTGACACTGGTTGGAAAACTGTTCAGATGATGCTCTGATTCTGCCTTTCAACAGCACAGGCCTGACAAAAAGTCATCATTTGGGGTTTGTGCTTGACTGGAACTGAAAAGGGACATGTACAGAATTTACACTGCAGTTATCAAATCCAACAGTAGAAATATGAACCAGACAGAACGGAAACCTGCAGGACTGCAATAAAAAACCTTCTTATGCTGGCATGAGCAACAGCCAATCCCCTCCAAACCCTTAACAGAAACCCCTAAAAATGTAATTTTTTTCCTAGACATGTCTAGTATGCAAGATTTAGGCTTGGCCTTCACACTGACTTGTTAAAACCCTTCCAGACTGCAGTCTGGAAGTACTCAAAGAACTGTACTCCAGCACACCACTGGGTCATAATTACACTGCTTAACTTCTCCATGAATCAAAGTTAAATCATTTTAATGCTCTAAATTTATTTTTGAGAAATACTACCTTTTTGTTTCTGGTTGCAGAGAAGCAGGAAGTTTATTTGTGCATTTACCCCATCATATCTTGAAATATAATTTTAAATTAAAAATTTATATTCAGCTGGAGTGTAGGTGATAAACACAAGAAAGCACACAAATATGTGTGCAACTATAAACTTCATATTTGCATCGAGTAATTTTGTAAGAGTGTTGGAAAAATAAGCAAAATAACAGATCTGGCTTAATGCCCATTAAAAAAAACCAAACAAACAAAATCCCCAAGAATACTTTCCTAGTGATGGAATGTTGATTTGAGTCCAGAACAAATCCGTCCTCTGACTAGGTAAGAGTCAGCTATCACAGTGATTCTGCTGTTCCTGACCAAAACCTTGCTGCAGTTCCAGGATTTCCCATATATTTAGCAGATGCTTACTTAAAATAAATTTTATGGAACTTCTTCCATTTATGGAAGCATTTAACCAAAGCAGCAGTTTTTAGCACTCAGTAAATAACCCTCCTTAGCAGAAACCTTGATTACAAAGGTTTCTGCTAAGGAGGGTTATTTACTGAGTGCTAAAAACTGCTGCTTTGGTTAATGCCAAGCTGGGAACATAGAGCCCTAACTCTGCATTTTCATGTGATGTTTGTTTCAAAATTCATTCCAGGCCTCAAACTGGGCTTGAACTGGAAAATATGCAGAGTTTAGAAAGAGGTACTTTAGTAAAAGCTGAGAATGGCCTTGTGTATCCCAGCAAACCTCTGCTTCCAGTGTACAGCCAGTGCAGGTAACAGTGATATCTTACAGGGAGATTAACCCTTGCAATTATCTGTAATTGTTCTGTGGTAATGTCACAAGGCCTCGATAAAACAGATATTCACACACTTCTGCTACTGAAAAGGAAGACAAGTGATTTGTACAAGTTTGCAGAAGAAAAAACCCAAATCTAGAACACAAACTAAAGTCTATTGTTTTAAAAAAAAATCACATATGGGGCCTTTTCAAACAGGAACTACTGCTGTATTCGTATTACACAGAAGCAAAATGGAGCAAAACCTGACATTATGAATTTTAAAACACGTTAGTTTTTAAGAGCCATTACCATACTAAAGGTGCACAAGGAAGGAAGAATGGTTTAAAATACCTCACTATGTCATTTTTTTAGTATCTGTAAAAGCCTTTAAGATAGCAGCATTCAAGGAAAATGACCAGCCACCCATCAAAAGCACCTTTCTGAATTCCAAACAGTGTCAGTGGCAAGGGCAGACAAGGACAGCCCTCCACAAACTGGGTAATTATTCTCAAAGAAAAATGAGTCTTCCCTGGGATAGCAATAAGAAACAACTCTGCTGCTCTGCTGATTTAAGTTATATAGTTGGGGAGCCAACACTCATTTGTGTAACTTGGATACTTTTGGAATCTCAGCAACAGTGGCACATTAACAGCCTTCTGGAGGAAATTACTGATTTGTAAGGAAAAAATAATCAAACCCACAACTTGTGGGCTACTCTGCTTCAATCTGAAAAGGAATCCCTGAGCTAAAGCTCATTTGAATATTCAGTTCCTCATTGTGATTGGTACTGGACTACACACTAAGTACTCTGCATGTCTAAAGCTTTTACTGAAACTATTGAGTGCAGGTCTAAAAGAGACAATTCTGGTTCAGTAACACCACACTTTTTTGTTTCAATTAAGTATGTTTTTTTTCCCCCAAACTTCCCTTTCAAAATTCACCTAGAACTAAAGACAATTGAGACAAAGTAAGAACTGGTGCTATCCAACTAGGAACTTAGGGGAGGCAATAACCACAGAGAGCTCTGTGTGATGTGCAGTAGAGCAGAAAATGGAAAGTGCTGAGTCCCTCTGTATCACTCTGCACTTAGAGTCAAATGTTAAGTGCAACCAAACCTAGGCTGATTCCAGATGTGTCAGCATCTATGGTAAATCCATCCTCTAGTTTGGATTAATTACTCTGAACAACTGAGAGTTGGCAATACCTTGCTTTAATTAATACATATGACTTTTCTCATATTCCGTTTCTTTAAATTTGAGTTTTATTAGTGCTTGTCTGCTGCCCATGAAATACCCCACTTAAGACAGTTGTGTCTTTAAATTAAAAAAAAAAAAAAAAAAGGAGTTTCTCTTAATTTATATTTTCATAGCAGACTGGTTTCTGTACTACTATTCCCAATAATCCCTTTTCCACAGTTACCTGTCATAGAATCATGAACTGGGGTTGGAAGTGACCTTAAAGATCACCTATCTCCAATCCCCCTGCCATGGGCAGGGACACCTTCTGCTGCTTCCCAAGCTTTAGAACCCTTTTTATTATCACATCAATTTTCCTGAGGCCTCAATCCTGCAAGGAATACCCAACCTGCATTCTCTCAGCTCCTGCTGTGCATTCCTATAGCACAGCCAGTTATCATTCCCACCTTCTGAAAGCTGCCCTTGTTCCAAAGACCAGCACGTACCTGACTGAACGGGGGACGAGGCCCATCCCCCAGCAGAGGTGTCTTCTGCTGCTGGAAGGGCAGAGGGCCCTGGGAAGGGTGTGGCCCCCTCGAAGGGTTTGGCTGTCCCTGAGGTCCTTGCATGTTTCCTTGAGGCCCCACCAAAGAGCCTTGTGGAGGTCCCTGCTGGCCCTGGGGACCAGGTGGCCCACGCATTTCTTGGGGCGGTCCCAGCATTGAACCTTGAGGCGGGGGTCCCTGAAGGCCCCGCATCTCCTGGGGACCATGTCCTAGTAAACCACTTTGCATATGAGGACCTCTCATTTCTTGTGGATGACCCATCATCATCCCTTGTGGATTAGGTCCCTGGTTATCTCTGGGTCCTGGTGGACCCTGCATCCCTCTTGGATTAAGTCCCATCAAAGGCCCTTGAGATATAGGGCCCTGCATCCCTTGAGATCCCGGAGCTCCTTGCATGCCGTGAGGAAGAGGTCCTTGCATTCCTCGTGGACCAGGTGGCCCCTGCATTCCTTGACCTCCAGGGGGACCCTGAGGACCCAAGTGACCTTGTGGGCCAGGTGGACCCTGTGGTCCTAAATGAGTCTGAGAGCCAGGCAGGCCCTGCGGTCCCAAGTGTCCCTGAGGGCCAGCATTACCCTGTGGACCTGGGGGCCCCATTGGCCCATGAGGGCCTGGATGTCTCTGCATTCCTTGATGTCCATGTAAATCCTGAGGCCGTGGCATTCCTTGTGGAGGCCCTTGGGGGCCTGGAGGTCCTTGTGGTCCCATGAACCCTTGTGGACCTCCAGCTCCTTGGTGTAATGGACCTTGAGGTCCTATTTGTCCTTGGGGTCCCGGAGGTCTGAACTGTCCTTGTGGACCTGGAGGTCCCATCTGAGGCATATTCATTGGCATCTGCTGAGGTGGAAGGGGCTGCTGGAACCCTTGAGGCATCTGTGACATTGGGCCTTGCCCTGGGAAAGGCTGAGGTCCGTGGAGAGATCCTCCTGGGGGCGGTGGCTGCACTTGCTCAGCTTGCTTTTGTGCAAGTCTCTCAATCTTCAGTTGCTGTCCAAAAAAGAGACAGAAAATCAACTAAGCACAGAAGTATGATACAACTAAAAATCAGAAGCAATCATCCCATTTCACAGGAATTTAAGAATGCTTTTCTTGTAATTAACAGAAATATCTAACTAAAGAGAAATTACTAACTGAAGAGACCCACTGGTAAACTGGGATGTGGGGGCCTCACTGAGGGTTTCACATCATCACACATTAAGTGCAATATCCTGTTCAATTAGATGTCTTTTTGTAAAAAGGTGAAAACAGCCAAAAAGGTGAAACTGCTGCAGGAAGCTGCTCACTTTAGTGCTGAAGTCCAAATCTGTCACAGAAAGGACTAAAGCAAACTTGTTAATCCCTGTGTTTCCACACATACCTCCAGGAGTTGTGGGTTTGTGTACTGAAGTGCTGCCATTTCCTGCTCAATCTCTGCCTGTGATTTCTTTTTCTCCTCCAGCTTAATATCCTCCTTTCTATCATTCAATGGCTCAGGTGGGGGAGGCAAAGGAACTTTATTTTGCATCCATGCCTACAAAGATTAGGAAACACAAGATTAATTCTGTAGAACAACATGTGGGCAACACATTGCTGCAGTGAGAAAGGATATGCTGAAACATTTTGTAGTATTTGTTGGATACTTGAAAGTAAAAACAATGCTGAATAAAACTTCCCTATCTTATAAGCTCTTCCCAGGTACAGATACAAGATAGAAGGTATTTAATCAAATATTTTATGTTTAAATAGTAATTAAACTGGCTACTGTAGTAAATTGCACAGTGTGTCGATACAGGGGAGCTGATACCAAAAATCCGAAACATTTCAAAAGACATATATTTTTTGAAGTTGGGAAAAGAACAGGTTGTTCTGTTCACTCTGTAACAGGTACTTACCTGCTGAAACTGTGCTGGTATTGGTTTTGCATAGGGAACTTTTTTCTGTGGCACTTTCTTTTGGTCCTTTTGCATTACTTCCTCCATTCCCCAATCCAGTCCTGGGATTGTCATTTCAATGTCATTGGACTCATCTTTCCCTTTGGCACCAGGGAAACAAACAGTCAGAGCAATGCAGGCTTACAGAAAGATCCTTTATTTTTTTCACAGAGGTTTTCAGCTCATCCTTCTTTACATAGCAAATATTCACAACACAGAACTTCAGAAAAGAGCACTGTGCTCCCAAAGAATGTGAAAAGAATGAAAAAGAAGTCACACAGTATCTGGATTGCTCAGGAGAATGCTTCTCCATGGCTATTACTTACCCATCTGCTCCTGCTCCATAGCTATCTTCAACTGTTCAGGTATTCCCATCCCAGGAATAACTGCCAGGCTGTTGGGCTCCAGATCATCTAGAGAAAAAACCAGTAAATATTTATACTTGGAAAATTTTTCTTTACATTACTACTTTATCCCTTTAGATTCTCACATGCTTTTACCATTAGTATAATATTCCAATAGTAAATAGATGCTTTACAACTGGTAGTCACAATTTAGTGTCATACATGAATTATGGGATATTAAAAGAACTGCAAGTTCAGATTCATAAATACACTCCAAAAGGTCAGAAACTACATCCTTTCAGGGAGGTTACATAGGTAGTAAAGGTACTACCCTACATTTAGGGTAGAAGCTCAGAAAAAGAAATATCCCATAACTAGTCCCATTTTTGTTATAACAAATCTATATATTTTAAAATTTAACTTGTATTAAGGTGCATTTTAATTCCCCCACCTCCTCGCCCAAAAAAAAGCAAATAATCAAAAATCTGAAGAAATAAATGCAACTACAGGTGGCTGAGGCACACCATTGAGCTGGGCAATCCTGAGCAGCCTAAAATTATTGAGATAAATCCTTAAAAGAGGAGTAAAGTTTAAAGGTTTTAGTAGAATTCTTATTGATTTTCCTGTTGCAGTTCAGGACTGTGGAAAGCCTTGAAGACAGATGAAGTTTTCAGGAAGAAAAGTAACTGGAGATATTGCCAGAGGGAGAGCCAAACCTCTTTCCTGTGATTGACAGAGCAGGTCTTACCTCCTGGAGCTGTAGAAACAGAGGAAAACATTGTTGGAATGATGATCACTGATAACACAGGGAGTAAAATCATCCTTAGAAAAAGGTATTTTTGCCCAAGTGGTCCCCAGTGCTGTAATTCTGCTTCCTCACCTTGCCCAGAAGTGTCACCTAATGACCTAGGCCTGTTCCTGACCCCAATCCTCTTCCTTCCATATTGAGGAAAAATGCCTTACCATATTCCACACCATCCTCTGACATCCCAGGCAGCAGGTTCAAGTTGTAACGATCTCGCATTTTATCTCCAGGCCGATTTCTAGTCCAAAACTTGCTGTCAAAAGGAAGTTATATGATCTCATTAAAGGATCAAGAGCATTAACAACTTTTAATCTAATTAGTTCTTTGATTTTTAGTCTAGTAGCTTGATTATATATGGATTGAACTCTTACTAAATCAAGTTTAGCTCTAAATCTGAACACAGGGTATGAGTTTCAAGCCAAAAATAAAAAACCCAATAAGTATTGTAATGAATTACATAGGTACAACTTAGAAGATACTTCAAAGTGTAATGAGTGTAACTACAAGGCATCAACACCAGATCCTGAAAAAAGTATTTCTAGTTCATTCCAAAACCTTCTTGCTCAAGTATATTCTTCATATACACTAAATATAAACATGTCCCTACAAAAATTAACTCAATTTATAAAAAGCACTATGTTTATAGCGTGTCCAACCTAAAAACACAAACTACAGCCTCTGAAAGTATCTGCAATGTGGAAAGACATGACCAGCAGATGATCTGCAGGAAAAATTACTGTGGAGATAGATAGGAGTATTTATTCAGCAAGAAACAACAAGAATTCTTTTTTTAAACATTTCTTCAGTGGATTTAAAAGCTCCCACCAACCAAAACTGTAATATTTGTTACAAGAGGTCAGACTCCACCTTGTAATATAAAGTGTCAGTGCCACCTAGTGCTTCCTATTAACCTAAGCTGTGTCTCTGCTTTGGCCACTGGTTGAGCAACAGAACCATCCCAATCTATTTATTCACTGATGCCAAACACAGTTCTAGTTTCTAAAAGTAAACACATTCCCTTAGACCTTCTCTTTAAATACTTGAAATTACCTGGTGTGATCATTTGAGCCTGAACACAGAATGTGTCCCAGGGGATGCCATGCCAGACTCCAGATCATTCCTTCATGGGCCATTTCCATTCCACCAACCTCCTTCTCAACCCTGATGCATTAAAAAAAAAAAAAAATTAATCATACCCAGCTGAGTATCTCCTACAGCTACAACAGAAAACTTCTGCTATACACCTGTTGTTCATCCTTGAAACACCACCACAATCCTCTATCCCATACTTTGTCCAATTTAAGCCTCTGTCATTTTTCTACTGGGTGAACTGATTGTTCCCTGTGGTTTTAATAGGCAGTTCAATAATGCAGGGATTTTTAACTGCACATCTAAAACGAACATAATTACAGCACCTCAGAACAAGCTTTAAGAAACTAAGAGTTTCAACCATTCATCACTATCTCAACACATGGCTGGTTTTGTGCAAGCAATTGTATCCTTTAAAGCACATTTCTACAGGAAAACTTCATAAATGAAGCACATTAACAAATTCCTCAGGTCCAGAGAAAAACTATTATCATAAATATGCAGGTAAAATATGGACCCAAAGAGAAAAAGAGGTATTTTGTGTTTTGTCTAACAGCTTGCACAGCTGACCAACATCTTTCCAACGTGCTGATGGAAATGCCACATACCCAACATGCCAGAACAACAAGGACCCATCAGACCCTCCACTGGCAAACAGCCCTTCATGAACAGGATGCCAGGCCACAGCTGAAACACACAGCAAGCCACAATCAGAAGGTATAATACTAGAATTTCTAATGAATGGAAAAAAATTTTAATTTTTAATCTAAGCTTAATAATAACAATTTACATAATAAAAAGAATTCTGACCTGTGGCCTCTTTTTTATGACCCCTGAAGACCTGAAGTTCTTCTTTCAGGTTCCTGATGTCGAAGAGCTTACACAGATGGTCACGAGAAGCTGTCAGCAGCCAGTTGCCGTTGAGATTCAGTTTCACCTCCATCACTGTGTTTTTGTGAGCATGTCTGCAAGCAGAGAGAAACAGAAACAGATTGTTTGTCCTGAAACTGATTTCTCAGGCACAGATAAAAATATGTCATTTGCCAGTCACAAATATTGAGGTCAATAACAAGGTAGCTCAGGCTACTAAAGCAGAACACTGGGGCTTTCTGTGCAAAGAAATGCTTTGATCCTGGTCTTTTGTACTGCAAAGCAACTGGTAGCACTCACTGAGACAGTATCCAGTTACTGTGCATGTTTCTACTGCAGCCTAAGAAAGTTTTCATCAGCCAGATGAAACATCTCATTTGTTTTTCCCTGTCTCAGTCTGAATGAGAACTGTGTGACTAGATTGCCTGTGAAGTAGAAATAAATTTAAATAACGAATGTTAAAGTCTCAATTTTCCAGGTAGACTTGTCCTCATCTAACCTCTGGATTTTTTGGCACAGCTAAAGCACTAGATTCATGTTTGAAGCAACTGTGTATGGCTGAAAAGTTGTGAGGAAAAGAGCTAAGAAGGGAATTAAGAAAAAAATATTTTATAAAGTTAGCTTATATTTGAGCAAATCAAAAGTCTGTGGGTAAGAACTTACAGTGTGGCAAGGCTCTGGCCAGTCTTTGGATCCCAGAACTTGATGGGCTGTTGGCTATCTTTACTTCCTGAAACAACTAATCCCTTTGTTGGATGCCAGTCAACACATTTCACATCTGCTCCATGGCCTGGTAAGAAGATAAAAATTGACCATTCTGAGATTTCAGACTCTGAAAAGTTACAGGGTGCACACCTTATAACTAATGCAAAACTGAATGTAAAACATCACAGAGCACAGGTTACAAAACATAAATTAAATAAAATCTCTTCCAAGTTATTTGGCTTGCCTTTCTTCCCACTAATTAATGGGAGCATTTTCACCTCAGATTATGCCCTCAAATCAAGCTCACTGGAAAAATTACCTAAGAAGTTTCTGTTTAAATTGGTACTTTCCTTTAGGCTTTGGCCTTATACAACTTCACAGTATATTTTAAATGTAGCAGTGATGAAGCATTTATATGGAGGTGGTGAGGTAAAATGATTCTGTGACACTTTCAGTGAAAAACTGAGGAAATAAAAAGCAAATACCTATTTGTTCCTATCCTATCAGTACTATCCTTTTACTGTCCTCTCAGAAAGTAAGCAAAGAAATTAAATAATGGATCTGAAAACTAAATTAGTACATGATGAAAAGAAACCTTATGAGATGTGATCTCTTACCAGTTTACAGGGATTCAGGTTTTTCCAATGCTTAAGAGTTACCAAAGAAAAACCCTTGTGATATAATTTCCTTTTAAATTGACTGACATTGAGACAGAATCAGTGCTGTTCAGATGAGCTAAAATCCATTAAAAAAAAAAGGAAGCCTGTTCCTGCTGCATGACAAAATGAGGTTTCTGAGGTTAACTACAGGAATTCAGAGAAGAAATAACAAGCAATAATTTCTTTCTCCAATTTCTCTCCACACCAGCCCACTTCAAGGGAGGGCCAACAGTAATAGTTCATCCCAGAAAATGAGGCAGCATGCAGTAACTGAAGAAAAAAGCAAGAAAGGAGGGTCTGCCTGCAACATGAAGGCACTGAAGTGATAAATGGCATAGGAGAATAGGAGCACACTCCAGGAAAGACTAAGGACTGCCATCAAGTCAGACAGCTCCCACACAGACTGCTCTGCTACACAGTGGAACACCTAAGTTAAAGCAGCACAAGCTGTCTTAACACTGATCTCACTCTGACAAGACATTAAAAATAAGTATCAGTTGAAATTTTCCTAAGGCCACAGAAAAATCAAATTAGAATTTGATGCCTTTCTGAGCCCTGAAATCACAAGCCAAAGATTAAAAGGATAAAAGTGGTTACTGTTTATTGAAGGATCCTTCAGGTGCACTTATGGCAAAATGCACATGTGATACAGGGGTATGACACTTTCCTAAGTTTAGCAAATTAGCATAATTGACAAGAATCCCCAATTAAAAGTACAGTTAATGAAGTAATTCCCCCCTTGGTTTGGCCTCCTACTGAAGCCCTCCCCTTTCTCCTAGCCCCACACTGTTTATGTCTACATACAAGGGGAAGTAGAAGAATGGCCCTGGTTCACTGAAAAAGAGAGGTTAGGATGGGATTCCAGGAATGTGTCTGTCTAACAAAGTACTGAATGCTAGCTAAGAAACTATATAACTACACAGTAAGAGGCTACAGAGCTAGGAATATATGAAAAATATATAAAAAGCGAAAATCTTTTGGAATCAGAGTATACTTGTATCTTAAAATAGAAGCAAATTGATAACACACAGAGCACAGTCTCAAGTGAGTGCAACTTTCTTCCTCGCTGGAGCAAAGGACAGACAGGGAAGAGATTCTTGACCAAAGAAGAAATGAATCCAGCCTTGGCAAGTATATGGGAACAACTGTAAGAACTGACTGACAATATAGATGAAGGAACCCAACTCCCCCCCAGCCACAGCAGGCAGAATTGTCTTTGGAATATGTGGGGTTTCAGGGAAGAGCAAGATCCTCAAGTTGCCAAGACCATCAATGTGCTCTGGTGGTCTGGGCTACCAACAGAGGGGCACTCTGAGATTAGAGTTTCCTTTCTCTCTGGCTTTTCTAATGCAGAAAGAAGTGACAGGCACTGTCTGTCTGCATTTGCTATGACTAGATCTCTTGACTACAACATGAAGCTGAATGCTGAACAAATCTTGTTTCCCAGTGTTTATTTGGAAGCAACAATTCAGCCAGGCGTAAGGGAGAAAGTGCTTCTCCTCCACAGGGGAGGGGAATCCATGCTTGCAGATTTCCAGCTAAGGATATTCTGTAGGTAGCTGCTATCATGCAGTCCCCAGGGAGAGAGAGGAGATTTTAATTAATGAGCCTTACAGAGAAACACTCCATTAAAGTTAATACTTGACTGAACCATATGAAAATAAGTTCAGACTAGAATGCTTGAGTACCATCATAGATACGAAATAAACAAAGCCCAGCAAAACCATAAAAATCCACTACCCACATGGACTGGAGTGACACTGGCATTGCTGCTCCTGAAACAAAGACAACTAGCAATGGAAAAGCACAGGGAGACACAGGGCTAACTATGCTTGATGGAAAAGACTGCATCCAGAAAATAACTGCTGCTGGTGAAAGGCCATCTCTGGGTGACAGCTCATCCTGTGCAAGGCTCTTCTTGAGTTAAGCCAGCCCAAACACAAATATGTACCCTGAGAAAAGTAAGGCTTAGAATGGGCAATCTTAGGGCAATTGAAGCACTCACCCTTTCAAAGTCTTCAAAAGGGAGAAGCAGTGACAGCACAAGCTTCTGAGATGGGCCCAGAGCACAGAGTTGAGAGGCAGGAGAAGATGCCAGGACACTCAGAACTTGTCACCAGAGCAGATAAACCACAGGGTACTTATCAAAAGGCTTTTGGCTATCAGCACATTAATACTGTTCATGGGGATCAGAAGAAACTTATAATATTTAAAAACACAATTGTAATAATCTTTGTATGATTAGACAGGTAACTGGCATTTCCTGCAGAGAGCATTCTTTCAACCAGTGTACTCTGGATTATGGCAGCAGAGGGGAAAGCTGGGACCCTCTTTTGTAATCTAACCAGTGATGTATCCTGCCCTCACCAGAGCCATCTCAGCCACAGCTCTGCAGAAATGGCATCATCACACACTGAGCTTTAGGTTCCTAATGCAATGAAGCTTTCTCAAGAGAAAATAAATTTTTCCCTACAACAACTATGCTTTAAATAAACTATTCACAAGGGACTAACTAACTCAGAACATTTACATAACCAAAATAACTGAATAGCATCATCTAATCAGACCTTTCTTAATTTCTTTTTAAATTGAAGCAATTGACGTTGTATATTGCTTTTCCTTCTTTCTGCTGAGAGATGTGCACACTATTATCTGTAATGAGACACATGATGCAGAAAATACATTTAAAATAACATTCCAGAGAAAAAGCCACCTCACAGATTTTATTTCACAGTTGTTTTCAGTTCTTAGTGTTGGGAATCAGCCTCTCCTCTGGTATGAAACCCCCTTGTCCCCAAACACCAAGCTGAGAAAACCTTAATTCATGCAAATCCCTGCAGTTTACATCCCCTGTTTGCTGACAATAGCTTTTGCTCAGTAATTCCAACAGCCACACACACATATCTGCCTCTGCTCGAGCTCCAGGGTGAGACTTCCTCTCTGAACAACTCCTGCTCCCTTGCACAGACCTTATTATCAACTCACTGTCTTACAGGGGTGCTTTATGGATAAATGAACTGAAATGTGTGAATTGTGTAGGAGTTGTGGCAATAGAAGGCCCATAAACCAACTAAAATGAAAGACTGAAGGCAAAGATTTTTGAGAAACTCAACTCATTTAAAATCATGGGTGAATGTCTGAGCATAAACCTATATACTAACACTTATTGGTTTTACTTACTACCACTTTTTCCACCAATTTTAAAAATTTGCAGAGAAACAAAGGCACACACAGCACCTCTAAAAAGTTCAGACACAAGGTAGTTTCCTACTATTACATTTCACATACATAATAAATGTTTTGAGTGCCCTTAGTAACAACTCTCTTAACTAAAATACTGATTGTTAGTACTTCTAGCCAATTTCTTTAAAGGGTTGTTCTTTAGAAGACACTGAACAGAAATCCTGGCTAGTGAAAGACATGACAAGCTGTAATAAGATTATGTGTAATGGTATTTGATCAAATCAAGCATGTCAGAAGTTTGAAAAGTACACATAAATTAAGGACAGGATTTTTTTTCCCTCCTCACACTAATTTCTGCATTTATGACTTTCTGAATACAGCTTACAGTGTAAAAAAGTTGGTTTGAATCACTCTCTGTATTACAGTCTATAAAATATCTATATACTTTATAATGCAACCGTGCATTGTAATTATAAATACATCAGGTTTATTGCTGTAGCTTAACTTCTCTGTTTTATATTCTTTCCCCATGGGATGTGCCCCATTCTGAGTACACATAAATTCAAAGAGGATTTTAGACATGATATTGGAAAATTTCTAGATCCTTCTCAGCAATTATGTGAATGTATACCCACATACTAAGATGCCAGTCTTAAGGCATCTTCACATTTTAACACCCACGTTCCAAAGAAAATGGGTATTTATAACTATTTATACTTTAAAGAATTAACAGTAATTTAACTGCAATGACACTGTTTCTCATTTAGAATTCCATTTGTTTGGATTTTTTTAAATGCTGTTCTAAATGGGGAGTAGAGAGAGTTGTGTATCCCCCACCCAGCCTGGTCAGATTGAAGCTTTTCTGTCACCACACACTGACATTCTTGCTGTGCTCTGTGTCCCCAGAACAACACCACACCTCTCAAAGAGCAGGGCCCTTGCACAGGATTGTTTCCAAGGGATCTGCAAAGAAGCATTAGGTCTTACAACAACCAAGCTAAGGTTCTCCACCCCCAGAAAAGAGAGGGCAGGGAAGAAGGGACAGAAAAGAGACCAGACCTGCAAGTCACAGATAATGGAAACAATGTTAGCAGAAAGGAATTCTAAGTTTTCTACATAATTCCATTAGAATTTACTATTTGCTTCCAGCCTATTAGGCAAATTGGATTATTCTGCCTGTTCCATTTTTATGAAACGCTTTTAAAATGTCATGTGGCAGTTACCCACTCCCCAGAAATCCCCTGCTTCCATGTACAGCTCACTTAGGAACTGAATACCTCACACCTAGAAGAACCTGGGTATTGTTTTGGTCCTTGATCAGGTCAGCAGTAAGGGAAGGTTTATATTTAATTCCAGTGATTTAGTGTTCTTTGCCCTATCAGGCTATGTGAGCTGTCCTCACCCAAGAGGTGTCCTAGGAGCTCTTGCACTTCCTCTTCTCCACTCCAAGAATGAATACCACAGAAACCCTCCCCCTACAGATGCACAGCCAGCTTGTGCTTTTTAGCATAATGTGGGAGGTTGGTGCATAGTAAATTAAGGGAAAAGCTCCTTTCAGTCTGCACTGGATTAAGAATAATACCTCCCACCCTACTTTCAGACTTCTGTACCACAAACACAAGTTTTACTGTCCTTTGTTTCCTCAGTCTAGCTCGCTTCTAGTTTATTACACTTGTTATCTAGAGCAACAGCAGAGAGACTGCTAGTTTTAATCTACCTACAGGGGATGTCTTCTAGATCCTTAGTATTCCACTAATTCAGCAACAGAAAGGGACATAATTCATATTTTACAAATAATTTTCTTTTTTTACACTTCTATAATCACAATTTCTTCCCAGACAAAAGCTCCTGTAACAGGACAGTTTATCATCTGTGAAATCAGGTTAAGAAACAGTAATAATCACTGAACACTAATGAAACAGGTGTGGGTAAACAAATTACTTTCCCCAAGATTACCCAGAACGGGTAATCAGCGTTTCCATAAATGAGTTTACACATAGAATTTGTATGTGCTCATCCTAAACTTCTACCAATCAGTGAACAGTTTGAATTCTACAAAACCCTAATGAACCAGCAAAAAAATTTAAATTTCATGCTAATTGTGTGTTTGTACAGCTTGGTAATGGTAAATGCACTGTACAGAATAATGAATAGAAGTCGTTACATGACATGTAATCACCAGTAAAGTGAATTCTTTACACCTGTGGAAATTAAATGACAGTATCTTCTGTAAGGGCTTGCTTACAGCAAGGGGAAGAAAAGCAGCTGAGTTCCACTGTACCTGGGAACTGGTCATGAAGGGTTAAGTTCTTAGGTATGCACATGTTAAACTTAGAGGGATTGTTTAAATTCTTCAATTCACTGAAGATGAGCAGCTCCCACAGCTGAAATGAATTGTTTTGAACAGAACCAAAACTCACACAGCTCAAGATGCTTTGCTAGTTTAGATCTGTGGTGTCAGGTCCATGTTTTTTGATCATTCAGTATCTTCATGCTAGAGTTTACAAAAACTCTAAATATACCTTTCCTTTTAGTCATATTTTCTTTTTTCTAATTCCTGAAGTTATTTTTGAGCTTTATCACTACCTACACCTAGTCAGGTTATTTATGCTGTAAAACATATCAGGAAAAAACAAGACTGACTGAGACCAGCATCTGTAACACTTGTCAAGAGCTGTTTAACATTCTCTTTGTGAGAACAACAACAAAAAAATCAATTAAATATGCATGTTTCACAATTCCTAATCATAAGTCACAGTTAAGTCATATCTAGTTTGACCACAGATAATTATCAACACTAAGTTATTTTAGTATGTAAAAATATTACTAAAGTGTCACTAATTTTGCTTAATCAGCATCCAGATATTTTAACTTACCACCAATTTTATGCACTTAATCTCCTATTTATATCATTAAGAGCAGCTCTGTCACAGAGACCACCTATGTGATGATGCTTTAGATGCAGCACAATGCTTTACTGCAATACAGCAGTCATTATTTCTACTTTAAAAGTCACTACTGATCTTCAAAGCAAAGCCATTCGAAAGCTCAGAGTTAGCTCAGAAGAAATGACAGGGAAAAAAGGGCAGAAAGTGTGAAAAGAGAAGATATACCACATTAAAACTTCCAACACCTTCTTATTCCAAATAGAAATGCGAGTGCTTAGCAGTAATGCAGCTGAATTCAAGGACCAAGACAGGTTTTCCTCACAGTTAAATTATTTATGAAACACAGACTGGATTCTACTTTGCACTCAGGCACAGTTACCTACTAAAATTCTCATTGCATATTATTTATGATTTCTTTGCATGTACTTATCAGAGAATTAAAAGGGAGTTTTTTTAATTGCAAAAGGTGGAACAATTTTTTTTTTTAATTTGCTGGTTACATTACCTCTAAAGTAGCTGGGACTAGATGTTCTTTTCTGTTAAAAAATTAGCCAGCCTACTTTGAAAGCAGCAACACACTTGCTTTTCATTGACAGAAAATATTTATTTACAAGGGCATTTACATTTAATGATAAGAAAAATATCGTACAAGAAACATTAAAAATGAACAGCAATTGTAAGAAAATCTCTCATGCTTCATAACATCAACATCTGACAGGAGCCAAACCCCCACTCCCTCAGTAAGAGTGTCCCACAGTTTTCTACTGCTTGTTTTCTGGCACCTTCCTTAAAATACCTGGCACTAGGGACTGGATCTGACAAAGCCTGCACTACCTCTAAGGAGTGTTGGCTGTCTGGAGCGACCAGACAGGACTGAGCTCACGTAACACAGCATGGCACAGAACAGGGGAAACCACAACAGGGACAGGTACAGCTGTGCCCAAGAGAGGAACAATACGTGGTCCTTCAAGGCCAGAAAAAGCATGACCTTAACAGATGAGAAATTCAATTTTTTTGTCAATCGTGAGTCTGCAGTTTCAACTGCTTTGTGGCTTTATTATCTGGGTACAGAATCAAATTGCTGGCAGCATATTATTTTGTAAAAATAGACCAAAAAATTTTTCCCATGAAAATGTTCCCAGTCAAGTCCTCCAAACATGAACCAGTCTTTTGAAGTTTGCCTATAGCCTGTACCATCAACTTAAAAAAAGCCAAAGCAGAAAAAATGAAATTGATTAGAATATCAAATAATTTGAAGCCTCACAGTGACAGTTTATGTCAAAGTAACTACTGAACAGTCAGAACATACACTTGTATTTTGTGAATCAAGAATGAAGTTAGGCATGAGTTAAAAACTGGTACCTGAAGCCAAGCTTCCAGGAACTGATGGGACTTTAAGATGAACTGAACCTAGAGTAGCTTCAGTGGGGTTTTCTAAACACATACTGAGAAACTAGTTCTGGTCACTAATTGCTGAAAATGGTGACTTGGTGCGGTTACTTCCTGCCAACAGGGAGTCAAAATCCCCAGCCTTTCCAGCAGCACACTTTGCCAAGCCTTTGCCTGTCACACCTGTGTGACACCACTAAGCAAAACCTGATGGTTTTACTCAAACTACAGTAAGTAAAGCAAAGAAGGAATGTCAAAACCACAGTAACAGTTTAGACGTATTTTGAAATTAACTTGAAGCTAATAAAGAAACTTTGGTGCATCCTAAAATCCAGCCTGGCAATTTAGTTAACAGAGGGGAAAGGAAGGAAATCAGGGCAGACACTGTAGAGTTTAGTATCTTCTTGCCTCTAGCTCTCTGCTTTGACCAAAATTTCAGTCAAGGTTCTAAGTGGTAAAATCAGAATACTTAGCTCCCAGCTCTGGGAAGAGAACAAAGACTTCCAGAAAAGCTAAGAGCAACCACTAGTAATAATTTCCAGTAATTATTTCCTCTAACATCCTGCTGGATGCTCATTTGAGTTCTGCTGCTGATTATGGCTGTTGCAAGAGAAAAGAACAGCCCAAACTTAACTTAGAGGTTAATTCAAATTTCAAACCCCTGTGTGGCCACATGACCAGAGAATTCTCCCAGCAAGCTGCAAAAAACTAAGAAAGGTATTTGTGGATCTCAGTAAAAGAAGTTACAAGAAGTCTTTCACTTCTATAACTGCCAAGTGAATCCAGAATCTTTTAATAAAAACACCCAGCACAGAAGGACTACCAAGATCTTTAACTGGAAGAATAGCTTTCAATGTGTTTTCATGGTTAAGATGACAGAGCAGCTTCCTACCTTTTTAACACCCCTTTGAGAGAGGCACTATCAACTGTCAGTCAAGTAAATTACTTTTAAAGACAGCCATGACCATCTGGCCAGACCCAGATGAACACTTGTCCAGCCAGGTGCTCACTTTAAGGGACAGCACTTCTGCAGGAAAGCTGTTTTTCTTCTTGCCAGACAAAAAATACACGTAAGCTATTTCTGTTAGTCAGTTTACCATTACAAAACATCTCATAATTATGAGCCCACTATAAAGTCAAGCAAAGAAATACTGAGTTTAGGTACACAGAAGCTGGGACAACTATTTTCTTTGGTTGTAGGGCAAAAAGTGCATGACTGGCAATACTCCAAGTAGTACATTAACAGCAGCAGGCCTGAGGTGAGGTGAGGGGGCTGACAGAAAGATTATCAAACTTTATATAGACTGCAGGAAAAGATCTGTGTCAGTCAATAATCCAATTAGCAAGTGTAAAAGAGCCAAGAAGTAACATGAAGATAGAGGCCATTCAATTTGCTCTTTGCATTTTGCAATGCCACCAAGGCTGAGCAAACTGGGAAGCAGCAGGTCTGCTGAAATAAACTGCTGGCAGAAAGCAGAGCACTGAGTCACAAAGCACTGCTCTTTCTGAGCAGACAGAATTCTCATCTCAAGCAGAAAGGGCCAATTTCCAAGCAACTGAAATACAAAAGGGCTGGAAAATTATGGGGACAGAAACCCACCCAATGAACTGAATACCATGAACTGAAACAGAAAAAAATCTGGCATGTAATTATCACATGTAATATCACACTGTTATACAGTCATGTCTAATTTAGCTGTGATCTTGGGGCTAATGAGAAAAAACATAGCAACATTAAAAAAATAACAATCTCAGTGAAAAAGTGTAATTGAAATGCAGGACACCAACAATGATTTGAATAATGTTACAGACACCTAATAAAGAGAAACTCTTCATTTGAAATTTTACGCAGCAGAGATGAGGTCAGGCGAGAGACAGAAACAAGGAACATTTTCAGTCTCTCTAAATTTCTGCACCATCAGTGCTCTTATTTCCTCTTATTTTCCTGACCTTCCTATATTGCCTCCACACTCCCAGTCCCCTCTTTCTTGCTGCCTAATAATTTTGAAATTTAAGAAAATATTTTCCTCTTTCAGATTTAAAAATAACACTGCAGTTTCTAATTAAGTAGAGAAATGCAAATATTTTTTATTTCTGTTTCAATCCTAAAAAGAGGTCCCTTATTAAACAACTGCTTTGCAGTGCAGCTGTACAAATGTCTAGGAAGCTGTCTAAAATTCTGTGTGTCCCCATGTATAATTTTAAATTCTACAACCACATGAATGGATCTAAAATAAAGCTCTTCACATGTGACTGAACAGAGAGACAGGGAAAAATATGATGTTCAAAACTTACCAGGGATTTTGTGCAATAAAACCTAACAAAGAAAGGGAGAGATGTCAACAGGAAGAAATGGAATAAACCAATCCAAATAATACTTAAGTAACTCAGTTGTATCAAAACCAGGGGGGAAAAGTATGGAGAACATGTAAAGATAACATATATGGGCATGAGAAGGAAGGCAAAGGGGGCTATCACCAGTTTAAGTGGGTTTCCAAACAAAAGTGTTGGCAACAATTTGTGGAAAATCCTGTCCTCAGATTCACTGACTAACATCACATGCAGATGTGAACAAAACAAGAGAGATGTGATTTTTAAAGTGCAGGGAAAAAATTTGCTGCTTCTACTTCTTAATGTAAAAAAAAAAAAAGTGTGACACAGGTTTCCTATGACAACATATTAAGAGACTACTCTTTCAAGACCAGGACAGAGGATACAGGAATCAAACACATCCCACCACATCAGGCTATAGACAGACTAAATACTTCTTCCAACCCTGTGCTTCTGGAAATCACTACCAGTTAGATTTTTTCACTGCTGGCCTCAAAGGAGTAAAAACATCAGCCAAGACATGAATATGGCTCCCCTCTGTGATGCAGGTTATAACTGAATTTGTATTTGGATCTACAGGGACATGTACCCAGCAGCATGTTACAAATTCCCAAAATAAGATAAAGAAAGGATGCAGAATTTGGCAGGAAAGAATCCTAAAGGCCTACTGCAACTGTAACTGCAGTGTTATGTTCTCATGGAGTAATCAGAACTTCCAAAGGAAAAAATGTCCATTAGAACAGGAAAATTACTCCTCAGAAGCAGAAAAAAATTCAATTCCAATGCTACCCCAACAGCTCCTGGCTGTAACTGCACACCCCTCCATGTTAGCACCAGACACATTGTCCAATATTTCAAAATGAAAAATTTCCAATTACATAAACAGAAATTTTGTTAATAAAAAATCTTAACAGTCAGAAGAAAAACAGGTTAGTCTGAAGTACTTTTTGAACTAAATCTACTGTAGAGCTTTAAAAAAATTCTAGTCAATACATAGAGCCAAAATTCTAGAGAATACAAAAATAAGTCAAATGACATGGACAAAAGAATCCAAGACAGAGAATGTCCATCTATTTGTAAGTGCACACAGAACAAAAAAAGAAGTTTGACCATCTCTTCAGCAGCACTGAGAAAAAAGAAACTTTTTAGTCTTTCTGAAACAATGATCTTGCCTGCAGAATTTTAACTCAGTCTTCTTTGATATGGGATGAGCACGACAGGAGGAATATTAATACCAGAGATTTTAATTATTACCATTCTGGAAATACAAGTTGAAAATATTAACAAGTTATCTATGGGGCTTTTTTTGCCTGGATTTTGGAACATTTGTTATACAAAAACAGCACCACAACAGATACCTGCTAAACTGCACATCATCTGCAACTGTGCAAAAAATGTGGCTCAAACCACCAAAAGAAAACACCACCTATATTATCAATTTAAAATTAAAGGCAAAAGAGAACAAGTGTTTATTGGGATGATGTGATTCAGAAAGAAGCTTTTTCCTAGGGAATCTTTAGATTTCTCTCAGCTCTTTCTATAGCAGTTTTAAAAATTTTTCATCTTACACCAAAATAATGAAAACACAGAATATCTTTCCAGTCTCAGAAATGTACAAACCAGTTCCCATAACCACAGTGAACTGGGTCCATATATGAAGCTCCAGAGACAGGAGACAGCTAAAAAGCAAGTGCTCTTGGGAAGATGGCATACATTTGGCAAATAACAGGCAGAATGAAGGAAGTAGGTTAAGCACAAAAATAATGAAGGGGAGGTCATGGCCAGTATGAGGCTGCTCTCCTGGCCTGCAGTGGAACTGATCTGTGCTCTTCAAATAAAACACCTTTTGCAGTGCTGTGTGCGATGTCTCTAGCTAAGCTGAGGAATGTGAAAATGCAGGATTTATCTTCTAGGAAGTTGGACTTTAGAAATCTTCTGTAAAATAAAATTACTGATTAAGTGAATCAGTGCTGTGGGGGAGGCAGAAAAAAAGTCACCTCTTCACTTGCACAGATAAATTTCCATACATAGTCTCATAAGCATAGACCAAAGAAAGATGACTCTCATGAGAGAAGAAGGTGTAATTTCTGTTTAAGAAATACAAGGTAAGACCATGTCATTGCTACTGAAGTAATCCACTGAGGAAATTGAAAAAAACCAAATATATTTGTTGGCCAAATGATGCAAGGTAACAGTACTGCCAAATTTACATTTTGATTTTTTAATATTTCTGTTAACACAGCAACACTGCATTGGGGAGCAAAGTGCATTTTTAAATTTAAAAAGTTAACAACAAAAAAAGAAGCTTTACCAGGTATAATCCCATGTCAACAGTTTATTTTCAGTGCAAATAAAATACAGTTATTGTTTTAGTACACAGAATACACCTTCATGAGGCTGGTCTGTTTCTGGAATACACACTCCCACGTGAATTATCTGCTGCTAGCAAGATGCAGTTTTACAGGAGTCAGTGTGCCATGAAGGTGACCAGCTGCAACAGGCACTACCCTGGGGACAGGTACAGCAGGCTGGGAACACCTGGCTCTAAAACAGGAGCTTCATCTGCTGGGCACTGGGCTTGGATCACTCCAGCAGCAGCAGTGCCCTGATCTCCTCGAGACAGCACCAGAGGCTGTGCCCCTGGATCACTGCACCTCTCACAGAAACCACTGGGATTAGTTCTGCAGTCTGCATGACACACTTCCTATGGCAATGAAGCAGTAAATATTCCTGCCATCATGTACAAATGAGTAGACCTCTACAGAAGTTTTTGTTATATGCAAGTTAGATAGCCTGATTATCTATCAAGTGGTTTTAGGAAGACTTTTCTACCCCCTGCATGACTTAATTTTTTTTTTTTAAGGGGATAGATTTTCAGAATTATTAGTGCAATTTATCGTTTTTCACTAGCACGTGATTTGTTCAGGCTGACTGGAACTAGAATTAGGACAAAACATCTGGTGAGCAGAACACATCACCTGAACCAGCCCAGTGACCATTCCCAGCCCTGCAGATGTCCGGTCCACAGTAACTGGCATTCAAGAGCCATGGGCTGTAACAAACTGAAAAATGAATTATCTCCTCACTCCTGAGCTTGAGTCCTTTCTGTGCAAGGACTGCAAGGAGCAGATACATCAGGAAAAACATCCTGATACTCTTCATGTCTAATAAATGCAACATTAATTTCTAATATTTTTAATATGGCACTTTATGTCAAATTCAAGTCTAATTTAAATTCCCCACACTGTTCCCTTTCATATACCAATAATGACCTATGCTTGTTAGTTACTTGTGACAACTGCTGCTGCTAAGTATTTCTCAGAAAAGGTGTCTCATGCCTATCCCTTACTTGCAAAATAAGTTGAAGTGAGTAAACTTACTTACCATCTTACAAAAAAGTTTTAAAAAAACTTACTCAAATACCAACATTCTGTTGGAGCAAGTCATTAATTTGGTAAATCAATATTGTGTAATGGGTTAAAAACAACTTGTGCAATACCTAGTAAGTCACTTTTGTGGAATAAACCCCCATGACTTAGAACCTTCTTTGAATTTCAGTGAATTACTGTGATTTGCTACACCAGTGGAAGTGATGATACCTGAGATGACAGAGCTGTGCAGGAAATAATGCAGCTTCAACCACTGTGCAAAACACAGATTGTTAGTATTTCTACCCAAGCTTCCTAGGAACAGACATCCTAGGAACACCACAATCCTCGTGGTGGAACTGCAGACTGAAACACCCACACTTAGGTGTGGTTAGGGACAAAGACTGGATAATCCTTGAAGAATTCCATGATGCAGGGAAAAGAAAATGGCAGTGGGAGAGCATCAGGCAGAGTGTGCAAAGCCCGTGAGCCAGCAGGATGTGTTTTCCAGCCAGGAAGGGGTGGCTGCATCCCTTCAAATACGGCTGGCAGGAGCACACCTGCTATTTAAAGCCTCCACTGCTCCAGTTTTATGTGACCATAGGAATTCTAAACTAATACAAGCACAAAAATTCCTGATTGCATTTTTAGAGAAGGCCTGTTTAAAACTGCTGGCAAATGCAATACGTACTACAGAAATGACACCTCCAACGTGCTTGTGTAGGTGATTGGAATCTTTTCTCCTCCATTCCTTTAGAAGCAAGGGATATTCCTGACAGACTAGGAGTAGTGTGAAATAAAGAACCTACCTTTGCCCAAAGAACAATTGCAGAGTAATTAAATGTAATAAAAGAACTGTCTCATTGAATTTAGCTTTTTACATTTGTAACTGTAACACCATGTGCTCACTTGTAAGTGTCTGGAGAACAGGGACTTCCAAAAGGAGAGTGGCAATCAAGAGTAATCCATATACATCAATATTATCAGTATTCCTAAGGGCTAAATTTAGCAAAGCAGCCAGGAGAACGATGCTTTTGAGAATATATGTATTGCTAAAGAGATAAAACCTTTTACAGTCATTTTTAGTAGACCAGTTCCTGCAAGGGAAGCAACAAAGAGTTGTTGCTTGAAGATTTAAGGGCATACAGCAAGATGTGCAGGGAAAATGCAGCCTATTATCCAACTACACCAGCTGACCTAAAATAAGAAAGTTTCTGCATCCTTAAGAAGGGGTGCTGTAGCCTTTAAAAAAAAAAAAAAACAACAAAACCAAACAACGAAACCCTACTCTTTTCTCTGACTGTATCGGCTGGTCTAATTAAGAACACTATTTCTGCCTATGAATTATGCATGGGTAAGGAAGAACAGAAGGCAGACAAAGAAAAGACAGGATTCTTGTTGACCAGGCACAAACAGCAAGCAGTAACACCCAGCACTCCATCAAGCTGCACTCAGTTAATCCTTACAAAACAGAGATATCTTGCTAGCAATTGGAAGTGCTATATAGAAATATGCTTTATAGCTGTCCAGATTGTATTTTCCATGTGCAACTGTACCTTGTTCTTGATTAATTATAATTCAAAAAGGAGAATTTTGTCTACAAGTTTTTAAATGTGTTGTTACTCCTTTCTAAACTCAGTTTAGTAAAAACACCAAGAAAATCTGGCCTGCACTTTTCATGTTTTAAGACAAAACAATTTCTAAAATTTATTTTTTTAGTTTTAAGATAACTGCAGTCTCAAAATAGTATTTAATAATGTGCAGTCTTCTACTAAAATGCTTAAACTCAGAAATTAAGTAATTTTGGTTTAGACATTACAGTGAAGACCTGGAACAGGTGTGGGAATGAACAGTGAAATATACTCTATAGATAAGCTCTTACTTGAAAGAAAAAGAAGAAAAAAGATTGTCTAACACCCATTTCACCTGGATGTAATGGCTTATTTTTGTAAACACAGCAGGTCTACTCAGGGAGTCTTTGGAGAAGCTGGGAATGTGATCTAGAGAAATGCAGCTTCAGGAACACTAATGCACACAGACAAACCTTTACTATTCCAAGAAGTAAAGCATCTACCTAAATGAATTTTTTCTTGTTTTTTCTTTTAAAGCAAACACTTGCAATTTAATTGTGCACGGGCTTTAGAGCTTTACAACAGAACCTGCAGAGTCTTTTTCAAGACTGCATCATTTTGAAACATAAAAGAAAGCAGCCAACTAGTATTAAGGTGATATAATGTGCCATTGGGACCATTACAGATGTTTATATAAAAATTACATATGCAAATATAACCATTACATATATATATAGTGTGTGTGTATATATCTGTAGGTGTTGGTTTATCTCACTCACTAGATCAGCAGAAGCTGCACAGATGCTGACAGCACACCATCACACCTTCCATCTTATTTACAAAAAAGTTTTAATGCTTGTAGGACACAGGAAGTTCTGAAACTTCAGCAGTGATTATGTCTTACATGCTATTAGTTACTAGGGAATGATCAAACATTTATCATCTCTAAAAAAGACCCACTAAACATGACACTCTTCCAATCCAAATAATGTGCATTTCCTCAAGCATGTTCAAAGTTGCCAGAAAAATAAAAAGAATTTTTGGTTATCTTTTCAAGATCAGTTCCTTATGTCATATATGCTGGTGGACAGCTGAATGCTACACCAGTAGGATTTTTGCTGGCTTTGGCAAAACAGGGGAATTCAGTATAATTCAGTACCCCAAGACCACTGGGTAAGTCAGGCTGGAAGAAATCTCAAAAGTCTCTTGTTCTCTGCTCCATCTGCTGCTCAAAGCTATGAAGTCAGACCAGGTTATTCAGGGATTTATCCTGGTCCAGTCTGAAAACCTCCAAGGACAGAGACTGCACAAGCTCCAGAATTAAGCAAAGCTCTCACACTCTTCTACTGCCCTAGTAAGAGAACAGGTGAAAAAAAGACCCTGAACATGAGATCATCTCTGCAGTGAAAATGGCCTTTTAAATGTGTTTTCCACTGGATGTGAAAAGGAGATAAACTCTTTTCTTTTTTAGAACTTTTAACTTTACTATAATATTTCTATAATGACAACATATCTGGAACATCAGTGAGTTTGAACCCATTTGAACTTCTGGGGATTCCCACTGAACTTGTACTTAAGTGGGAAATTACATACAAATACCATCTTTACATCAATTTGTGCTACGGATCCCCAAATATTAAAAAATAGTGAAAATTTCCTTTTTGAAGGACAAGGTTTTACTCTATCAACCACCTTGGGACAAGTGCCTCCCACAGAAGGCTGGAGGGTGGGGTGGAATATCAGCTCTTCGCTGAATCCAAAGATGACACTCAGATTTTTTTTTTTAATCCTTAAGGGTAGTGATTATTTTTAAAGCCAGAAAGAACGTCAACCTCTGATGAGAAATAGATCTCAAGGAGCACTAGGCTTTGTGTTAAAGCAAGAAAGAATGTTAAGGTCTTTCTATCCAAATTCTGAGGATTGTAAATGTGTATCAGAGCTACTCCTTCCTTAAATCTTAACACAGAGAAAAGAATAAAGCTGAGGCTGTCCTGGAGAGGAGAGAAGGAAATCAGCTACAAAGAGAAGTTCAAGTGTAAAAGTATTGTACAGTTATTTAAACTTGATTTCCCCAGCGTATAACAATATGCTGCTAATAACAGGATTCTGAGCTCCATTTTTTTTATCAATTCATTTTACCCTTTGAGAACTAGAATAGTTACAGTTATTACAGCAGTATTACAGATACTAATTTATAAGGTTATTATGACTCTTTAGAGGAATTTTTAAAGTGATTAAGTTTAAAATATAAGATTTTAATACAGTATCTACAATATTTTCATGCTCTCCATCATTCTAAATAAACAGGCAGCGAACAAGACCTATTGTACATATGGTAGAAAATATGTATCTGCCAGCACACATAGAAAGCTGGGTTTGTTTTTTACTAAAAGGTTATTTTTCTTCCCAATATTAATCAGCTAAGGTAACACATTCCTCAGCTTTTTTGAATGAAAACTTGAAGTTTACCCTCCAAGATCTTGGTGACTTGGAAGAAGCACCTGTTCCAGTCCTGTTATAGTTAACTTTCAGTTTTTCAGGTCAGGCTCATATTTATATATGGTGAGTTCCCTTTAAAAACTAATTCTGGTGAGCAAATAGTTTTATAAAAAATTTCTATAAATGGTCAAAACCAGATGAAGATCACCTTCTGTCTTCAGTGACAATATAAGTAAAATACTTGCAGTTCTTGTCTACACCCGCAAAGTAAACTGCAATGATACAACTACTTCTCTATGTGGCTGTAGTCACATCTGGAATAGCTCTCACTGCATAAATCCAGTGGGGCAAAATCAATGCATACACAGTATGACAAATATTAAGAAAATACTGTATATAAAAAAATAAATAACTAGCTGATGCATTGAACTGGATGGCTTGTGTAATGTATCAAAAGAATGTTTTGCAGAACTAGGAATATCAGATGCTTCCAGTGAGCTAATAATTACAAGTAGTAATCTAATCTGTCTGGAATAGAAGAATTGTCAAACCTCATCTGTGAAACTTTTTATAAGATAAATATATTTCAAGAAGTTTTAGATTTCTCCTGTATAGTTATACTCACAGGTGTGCTTCTTTGAAGCTGACACTTAACAGCCCTAATACTTTTGAATTAAAAAAAAATACCCCCCCCATAAAAACATTCCCTTTATAAATGAATATATAAATATATAGAAATTTCACGACAGCTACTTTACCTGCAAGACACATTTATACTTTCAACAGCAAAAATCAAAATGTCTTCCTCAAGAAGTGTTCTGTTTTCAACAAAGAGCCTTATCTGTGAGCAGCAAAATTAAGTGACAATTTGTATTTTCACTGCGAGATAAGGATCAGTCCCCTGGAAAGTTCTGGCACTGAACTTTGAAAATAAGTCTTGAGTACTTTGAAAGTAAGTCTTGATTAAGCATACTTGCATGCTTAATCTACTCAACTACTTTCTGCAGAAGCATACACATGTACCTTGGTCATATTTCCAGCTGAAGAGAATCAGAGCTAACCTTAGATCTGAGGAGCCACTTTAGATACTTCAGTTTTAGAGCTGTAAACTGACAAAACTTACAAGAAGAAAAAAAAAGTCCACATTGCTTCACAGGGACTACTAAACAAGATAATGAATTTTAATCAGGTGGTAGAGATAGCTTTTCCTAGGTGCAGTCAGAATGATGGCATCCCTCCCTCACTAGAACAGCACCAAGCTGGGCTAGCACCAACCACATGAGCTTAAAAAGGGCAAGTGCTGGATTCTGCACCTGGGACAGGGCAACCCTGGCTGTGTATGGACTGGGGAATGAGTGAGGCTGGAGAGCAGCTCTGGGAAGGGACTGGGTGTCCTGATGGGTGGCAAGCTGAATATGAGTCAGTGGTGTCCCCAGCCATGGCAGGGGATTGTCTGCTCTGCTCTGACCTGGGGCAGCCTCACCTCGAGTGCTGGGGGCACGTTTGGGCACCACAAGATAAAAAAGACATTAAGTTTTAGACAGAGTTCAAAGGAGGATATGAGGATTGTGAAAGGTCTGGAGGGGAAACCATGTGGGGAGCAGCTGAGGTAATTTGATCTGTTTGGCCTGGAAGAGACTGAGGAGACCTCATTGCAGTCTACACCTTCCTTGTGAGGGGAAGTGGAGGAGCAGACCCTGATCTCTTCACTCTCATGGCCAGTGACAGGACCCAGGGGAACAGAGGGAGCTGAGTCAGGAGAGGTTTATGTTGGATACCAGGAAGGTTTTTCACCCAGAGGATGGCTGAGCACTCAACCATGGAAAAGACTCCCCAGGAACTGGTCACAGCACCAAGCCTGAGAGAGTTCAAGAAGGTTTGGACAATACTCTTGGGCAAATGGAGTGAATCTTGGGGATGACCAGGACTAAAGAGTTGGACTCCATGATTCTTGGGGGTCTCTTCCAACTCAGCATATTCTGTGATTCACTCCATGTTCATCTTCGGAACAAACACAGAGCATGTTCCTAACTCTACTCCAACTCATCAATTTGAGTCTCTACAAGCCATGACACAGAACATAAAATGTAAAAGGTGTTAGGGGTACTGTTACCACACAGATTGGCATACATACACTCTTGGCACATTCTGCACTGTCCACTTGCGTCCTTGTGTGTCACTCAGCCATAAAACCCCTGCCTGTCCAGTGACTGAGGCTGCCCCAAATTTTTCACCAAATGCCCAGAGTGTGACTTGCCAAGTTCCACCACACCTCATTCTCATCTCCATGTTCACACTGTCACCAGCTTTTCTCAGCCCTTACACAAGCTGTTGTCAGTTTTTTCGCATTGACACAGCCTCCACACTTTCCTCACATTTCCTATGCTTCTTACTTCCAGCCACCTTTCACACAGGTTTATTCAGGATTCTTATTTATGTCTTTTCTTCTGGTCTGCTATATAATCCCATTTCAGCAAATTCTCAGTTTTAATTTTGACTATGTCTTCCTAAAAATGCAATATATCACAAGCAGGATCAGCTTTCTCATGAGAAAGTTAATGCCAGGCAGTTATGAAAGACATGAAAACAAATGCCACCAAATTCTAGGGAAAACATTTGCAAGCTCTCTCCCCATCTCCCAGGGTCTGGCTGTCCCTAGGAACATGTAATCTCAAATATGAAATTATGATACCATTCACAAGATAAAACTTGATGCCAAGTGTCTCACTACTAAACCTAGAATAGCACTCAGAGCTAAATGTCAAAATAACAGGAAATAAATTAAGTATGTAGAATAGAAATGATGCAAAGAAAATATCAAATGCTATGCAAAGTTTATGCTTACCTAGATGCACAAAAGCTTTTAGTACAGTAAGAGGATATGAAAAGATAAAAGTTAAATAAATAAAGAGTTTTGTTTAACTCATACAAGAGGCATCAAGAAGCCTGCAAAGAAAGTTTCTAAGGACTCACATGGATTATTTTCATCAAAGAGCTGTGTTTTTCTATTTTATGAAGACTTCCACCACCTATTCTAAAAGAGCTTCATTTTATCTGTGCTCTCTGAGGAAATGGTATGTCAGAAAAAAAGAGTCCATTAAAAATCTAATTACTGAAGTGTCCAATTCTGAGTATTCATCCACGTAAGGCTTTATCAGATGAGCTGCTAACATAACTGGCTTAAGGCTAATTGCAGATAATTTCTTCTTGTTGAGAACTTTTGCTATGACAAATACTGGTGAGTAGATACCCAGAGGCCACCATCCTCAATGGCACCCAGCCTGCCTCCTTTTCAACAACCACACTTGTGCTGAGAAAGGAAGATTGTAACACCTTAGCATCAGCATTCAAATGCCTCTGTAATTTAGGATTTTATCATTACGATCAATGTAATCTGCTTAGATAGTGTTTTTCTTCCTCCACAAGCATGAGTAAGGCTGGAGGACAAAGCTCACAGGTGCACCAGAGGCTCTCACTGCAGGTGGATCCTGACCCCTACACAGAGTATTGTGCACAATTACTTTTAATTCCATGTGAAGTCACAGCTGATGGAAATAAGTTCTCATCCCTCAAATACTTACAACTAATAACCTGTAAAAAATGGTTTCACCTAGTTCAGTATTTATCTACCCCTTGCAATCATCAGACACACAAAATGAAGCAGAAGTGGTAGGATTTCTTTCTTTTAAATTATCCAGTGTAGAGTTCAATTATACTCCAAGAAAAGGAAACAGTTTTAGAAGTTACTTGCTTCAAGGCTAAGAGCTGGATAATAATGCATGTTTACAAGTGAGGGACCAAGCTGAAGATGTAGTTCTGCTCCTGAGGTTCCTTTTACCTATGGAACTCATGTCTAAATTAAGTACAGGATTTGCTATTTGACTGAGGGAAAAAAAACTCTGAAGAGATCCTTCCCTTTCAGGTGGAAAATGCAGAGAATACAACACACACAATACATTCAAAGAGCTTGAGGGGCTTCATGGTACATTATTTGTTAATAAAGATTGAGAAACGGAAGAGAATGAAGGAATAAATCCCTCAGTTATTTCAGTATGAATAGAGGTGGAAACACTTCTTCAGAACCTGTGAGCAGATGAAAAGTCTGTTTACCATGATTGCTGTGACTTCTGCAGGCACAAACACAGGGGTTATTTTGTAGGTGATAGTGTTAAAAATTAGATGTTGTTACAAACTGCACATTTCAAATCCAGGCAGAATGCAATGAAATCTTGACTGCCTTTATTTGAATTAGGCTAAGACAAACCTTTTGTCAAGTCTACCACACTGGCTGAAAGATCATTTAATGTATCACCCTATTTTAGAGACAGAAAATATAATAATGTATCTACAAAGTATGTAAAAAATCATGGGTTGTACGATCCTTCAGAGAGCTGGGTGGTGTCATCCTCCCCAAAAGACCTATTTAAGGCAGGTAACCTTTGAAATCCTGGGAACACAGAGCTCATCTACACTTCAGAATGAAAACATCACAGTCTTTGCAAGCATTCATTTCTACTGGATTTTGGGTGTCTTTGCATGCACTCATTTCTACTGGATTTTGGGTGACTCTGAAAGGAAGGAGAAGGACATGGGAACTGAGAAATCCAAAATCTATTTGCAGCCTCCTAGCCCATGATGTCATGGTGGGAATAATTAAGGAATCATGTGTTTATTAATGACCTACCCAAAATATTCCCAGGGATACATCAGCACAGACACACTACCCAGAACATCACTGCCAGCAGTAAAAATCAGCAATGGCATTAATTTCTCATAAAAATAAAGGGACATGAATGTTGTGTAGCATAGTTTTTCACTAGATGTTTTTAGCACTATTAAAAGCCATCCATGTGTATGTTCTTACAGAAATGTTCCCAGCATTAACTTCATTGCAATGGTTTAGACAAAAGATCTGAGATTGTTTTATTCAAAGTGCCTTCCAGAGGAACAGATTATTGTCATGAAAATAAAATGTTGCTACACTATATCCTCTTTTCCACGTCTTATTTAAAAAAACCCCAATTTTTAACATCAGTAAAGTTCCTACCTATGTATTTTAGTAAGTGCACTAAACTGCACTCCTTACCATCATCAAGATGGTGAAATGACAGAAATTCACCCAGGCAAAAGCAACTGGTGCAAAATCAGGACCACAGCAGCTCTACCTCAAGAGAAAAGCCAGGCAGTACCTGGGCTGTAGGGAATAAATTACACTCAATGCTATTTCCTCCACCTACAAGTTCTTCCAAGATAATTCACTTGAATTATTTAAAGATGGTTTCCCAAGAAAACAAGAATTTAATCCTATTTATTTCTTTAGGATATTAAAAAGGAGCCTGATAAATCTGCATGTACTGCTAACAAAATGCCCAAACTCCCCCTCCCGTGCTCTGGAAAGCTATGGTGGTAGAAACAACAGCCAAAGCAACATGAAGCAGTGAAAAACTTGGAGACTGAAGAAATGAGATTCAGAATCTCTGGCACAACCTATGAAGAACCCTGGAAGGTGTCCTGTTTATCTTCACTTTGAGGAATTAAAGGAAAGTGGATACAGTTATGTGTATCTCATGCAGCCCATGTATTCATAGGTTAAACTACTGGAAAAATGCACAGCCTATTCCAGACAGCTGAAAGAACTGCAGGAAAACCTTAAGAATTCCTCTTATGTAATTTACCACTTCCATTGTTTTTCCAATACTCTTCAGAAGGTAAGCCTAGAACTGTTGCTTCAGGCCACTTTTAAGGGAACCATTTCAATAAACCACAGGAATAAATATTAGTTTGCTTCAGTGCAAGCAAAAGTGCCTGCAATAAGTCTATGTAATTCTGTCTTTTTTGTATCAGCAAAGCTTATCCCAGTAACTTTAATGCTCTCTACAGAATTAATTTAAAAGCATTCCTTACCATTAGAATCTTCATTAGAATGTGTTTTTTAAAATATGTTCCTTAATTTGTTGTTGAAAAATCATTAAGAATAACAACATATTGACATATTATCCTGTGAGTGCTGATCTTTTTAATTAATACATCTGACTGTAAACTGATAGTTACATTTGATTTTCATAATTCCATGTGACAACTTGAAGAACACCTTAACACATGAAGTGAAACTCTGGACCTAAAGGACACTGTAGAACTCCCTTCAACCTCACAGCACCAATATTATCCAGAACAGCTGTATGATGTGTGAAAGTAGGAAATAATTTCCCAGCATTGTATTTGATCTAAGCAATGTACATAAAATCCTTTTGACATAGTGGCACCAAAATTTTAATTTACAGATCACTAACTGGATGGCAATGGCATGAGTATTTACACAACAGGAAAGCTGTACTCAGCAAAGTGTGACAGGTCACACTTTTACTATGTAAAAGCAGAAAGCACATGGAGAAGCCAAAAGCTGAAGATCAGTATCCTAAAGCCATAAGCACTAGCCTCCAAATAAGAGTGAAAGCTTGTATTTTCTACCAAGAAAATTATGTTACCCATCAGCTCTTTCAAATAACTCTTCTTACTGTATTTAAAACCAGTTCTAGAGACCAAAGCCAAATCAAACCTGTATATTTGCAGAGATCCTCCCAACAATCAGGGGTTTGGGTATTATTTTGCTTTGGTGTGGGGGATGTTTTTGCTGTTGTTCTCTGGGTATAGGTTGGGGTTTGGTGTTTTTTTGCTTATCTGACAGTAGAAACAAGGAATAATCTGCCCTGTTCAATTTTATCCAAAGATGTTAAAGTCTTCAAACCACTTCCAACTTACATGAAAGGTGAAGTGTATTGTGGTTAGATGATATAAGTAGAAGCAAATGTATTTATAGAATTATGTGCAAACTAAACATTGACTACTGAGATGTATAAACTAAGAAACTATAGGATAATTCTATCTGAGGTCTACTCACAATCAAATGTTAACAGACACAAGGTAACAGAAGGAAATGTAGTGCAAGTTCTGTTATCTGTAGCCTAAATTAAATGCTTTTCTCCTACTTTATACAGAACACTGAAAGAATGTAGAAGTGGAGGGATATTTATAACCTTGACAAATCTGCGTGGAGGCAATCCCCATTTCCTCCACAAGGTTAGTACATACCTGGAGGAAGGTACAGAATATGTTTAGGGCAGAATGATTTCTTTGTAAAGCATCAGGCAAAACAGTCCAAAATCTGTTTGAGGCCTTCCAGAGTAACAGGTGTAAATTATATAACCTAGAAATTTGTTTGCCAGGTCCTGCAAAGAACACGCCTACCATAATGTCTATGGACACATGCTGTTAAAATATCATCACTGCAATAATGCTGAAGCTCAATGTCTTTGCCAAGTAGTGGTGTTTAAAAGTAACACGCTTGTAAAACAAGAGAAGACCTTAAGAGTCAAAAGAAGCAGGGAGGGCTCTGCTTCATAAAGTATGGAATGCAGGTCCAAATTGGAGGCATAATTAAAAAAAAAAATCCTTAATTTAGGAAAGCACTGAACAAGCTCACACACCTAGAACTGAATGCCCATGTTTTTATTCCATAACTTCTTTGCAGATTATCTGCAAATCTACATCTCTCAGTCTCATAGCAGCCTTTTAATATATTCTCTTATTAAATTGTGTATCTTGGACATCTCAGCAAAGAAGGAATAGCTGTCAAGAACTACTGTTACTCCTCATTAGGATTGCAGCAAGAGAAGGAGAAAGACTCAAGGCCAGTGGAAAGGTACTAGAATTTAGTGTACATAGATGTTGGACAGAAACTTTAACCATAGCTAGGGTTATTTGCCTGTGCTATAAATGATGGGATCAAAATTTACCTGTTTTCTCTACCTAAATACTCTCTTCCTCTTAAGGAATGAGAAATAACCACCTTGCCTCTGAAGAAATCAGAATGAAAGGTGAAAAGAATGGAATCCTCTGCGCGAAGATGCACGCTCTGAAATAACAGCGGTCACAAAGATTAAGCTTTGGAGAAAGATAAATGTATTCCTGATCCAGAAACAGCTGTTTCTACCTAATCAGAAGCAGTAAAATGTCCTTCTATCCACTTCCATTGTTTAGAGCTCAAGTGGAGAGTAAACAGTGTAAGGCACCTATAGCAGCAGCCAAACAAAAAACTTGTTTGGAGCACTAAGACAAAAACTGTAGACAAGCTGATACTTCTGTATTGTGAACACCTAGCCAAAAAAAAAAAAAAAAAAGTTTTCCCCCTCTTGAAATACCCCAATCAGTACTTTTGGTACACATACCTCGAAGAATTCTCTCCTCATGGCAACGTAGAAAGTCCCAGATTCTAACAGTGCCGTCATCAGAGCATGTAGCAAATTTATTATCCGTGGGTGAGAAACTGTTACATGAAGACACACAGCAGGGGAAAGAAGTCAGCATTTAACAGATTATCTATGCTTCTCAGACAGGGCAAAATTATACTGTAATGTGTTATACACTGAAGGAGGCATTTGAACATAGGCACTTCTATGTGAATACAGTGCCTGCCAAACGGCATTTCACCACAAGACATGAATTCAGCATAGGATTACTATTGCATTGCAGTCCCCTGTCAATGCAGAAAAAATCTGTCATTTATTCTTAGCACCTTCCTATCTGTGACTGCACACAGTAGTGCCTTCTCTGCAGGATGAGAAGCAACATCAATATGGTTTGGCAACTGTCACCCTAGATTTTCATGTTTGCTAAGACCACAAGAAAGTGACACTGTATAGAAGCACAGGAGAACAGTTCAGGAAAAAACTCCTCTTCGGCCACAGGTGCTTTGCAGCAGAGAAGCAAAAAATAAGGGAAAACTGGTTACAGGAAAATGCTACTTGGCTTAACTGTTGGGAAAAAAAATCTATATAAAACAAACATACCACTTTTAAGAGCAATTTGGAAACACTCCCTCTTATTACACCCCACCAACATGAAAGGAAGACACATAAGCAGCTTCCAGCAGTTAATACTGATTGATGAAAGTCACTGAAAAAGCAAGGAGTTATTTAACCATGTGAATAGGGCCAGAACATCTCCAACAACTGACAGGCATTCAACTTTCTTTCTGGTGCAAAGACCATGAGGGAGCCCTTGTGAAATCCTAGATCTTTATGATCAAGAAAGGGCCTAAAGCAGCAGAGAAATTCAGTGCATGGCCATGACAGTCAGACAGTAACTGAATCCAAAGTAAGCGCTTCTCATAACCAAACTGGCAGAAAATGCTGCACCCTGCCAAGAAAAATGGTGACTTTAGTGGAAAGTGAGTTTGTGGCAGTGAACCTTTATCACCAAGGGCCAGCACCTGAACCCAAAGAAACACTGTTTTAGCACCATTTGGGATCTGCAGCTTCTCTTCAGGCTTACTTTAAAAACATTTACTAAAAATTATATGCAGGTTTCTCTAGAAACACCCTTCATTTACATCTTACTGATAAGTATAACTTTAGATTTGATTTTTATATAGACATTTGCACAACTGAGGCATCAACACTGAACCAAGAGAATATCCTACAATCTTCTTTTCAATGGCTTTCTTACAGTTTCAAGCTTGAAGAACCCATTCAGTATTAACATTAGACTTCTGTATGTGGCAGTCTGCGTGGGTATTTAGTATTACTGGAAGTCTTGGCTTCACCAAGCCAAGCAGTTCTTCACTTTATTTAGTGTTTTATTATTTTGTGAGAACTATGCAGGTGTTTTATTTCTGAAGGCTTTATATTTTATTCAGTTAGATTATTAAAGACTGAATTCTTTATTTGGAATGAAATTGTTGTCTTACACAGTGCGTATAAAAAGGAATAACTGATACACATTGTCACCATATAAAAATGAAAAGAATACCAGTGCAAAATGCGGCAGACAAATACATCTCTAACATATTGCAGAGGCGGATACTGGGACAATACTAATTCAGAAAGGTGCCAGCAAAACGGTGAGAATGTGGAAACAAAAGGAAATACTGTGTTTATGTGGTGCAGGAAGTTTCCCAGATTATGACAGAACCCAGAACCCATTTCTGCACCCAGAATACACTTAGAGAACAGTCTAATCATGGCAATAGGTACTACAGAAAATGGTATATTGTGTATAAACCTGGCCTCTCTAATCGCCTCCTTATGTGCCTGGAACATCTTGACGTTGTTCATGTTGGACTGCCAGTATTTCACATATCCCCCGTGGTCTGCTGTCAGCATCCACATATCATTGTGTGACCAAGTCATAGCCCTTACAGGGCTGTCGTGAGCCTGCAAATTCAGAAACAGAACTTCTAGCAAACACATTCCAATACTGTCTGATCCACACAAACACTGAAGTTACTAAAGTTCTGACTTAACGGCTGCAATGAGGGAACGAGAACAATGATGATCTAATTACATTCAAGATGTTGGGGGGAGAAAATCCCTCACTCTATATACAATGGTCTTCTAAATAATAAGAGTATTTGCACTTTGTTTCCAAAGTGTTTCTTTATTATTACAAATACTCACAGTACATTCTCAAGAACAGTTAAGATGGAGGTGGAATGAGAAGCATTAAGTGAATTGCCTGTAGCCATGGCCTGACATGGGATAACAACAGAATAGAAGACCTCTAAGGCTCCCATCACCACTCAGACCACACACCCATGATGATCAGGGTGAAGATGTGTTCTTAAAACATGCTCCAAGACTTCAAGGAAATACAAAGAAATCTTGACAGATTACTTTACCTGCAATATTGTTTCAAAATTGAAAGTCAGTCCATTCCATAAAGTGAACTCCCCACTAGATGCACCAGTGACCAAGCGTCTCCCCTCAGGAGTCCACTGCAAAAGAAACATTTGACTAAACTGTGCAAATATAACATTCAAATATATCTTCACAATTCTCCAAATAAATCATTAACCTCTTCAGGGACTCTGTGGAAATGGAAGCTACTAAATTACTTTCTAGGGGATGCGAGAAGGCAAAAATGTAGAACTGTGCCAGAGGACTTTTGACTTCTGTAACAACAGGACAAAGCCCACTGTAAAAACAATTAAAAACTCTAGTTGTAAAGAAGAAACAGCTTATTGGCACCAATGCATTTCTAGCACACAATAGCCATACTAAACAATACTTGTGACATCATGGAGAAGTTGTTAAAAGCTGCTATGAGACTCAAACAGCACAGAGACCAAATTTCCTTTCTTTTGAGTCAAGACATGTCAGCTCTCTGAAATGTAATAGGGAAGGTAGAAATTGCACCCCAAACTCTGAGAGTAAGAACTCTTGTGTACTCAGACCTTACCATTTATTTTCCTAA
The DNA here is from genome assembly GCA_013399835.1 of Leptocoma aspasia. Taxonomy (NCBI): domain Eukaryota; kingdom Metazoa; phylum Chordata; class Aves; order Passeriformes; family Nectariniidae; genus Leptocoma; species Leptocoma aspasia. The sequence continues at coordinate 68,661 of VXAX01007762.1, read as the reverse complement.
AGCTCTCCATAGAAAGACTGGACACAGAAATAGTCCATATACTGCACATGCTATTATTATTTAAAGATGCTTTAACTGCCATCTCACTCATTTAAGAATCAGTCTAATTTAAATTAAGACAGCACAACAAAGTAATTTCAATACTGTACTCACCCTGACAACAAACACTGGGCATTTCACTTTATTAGTAGATGTCCGAACAAATTTTGTTGTCACAGCATTCATAGGGTTGTTCAGCATTCCTATAGGAGGGACCAACTGTAAGAGAAGAAAGAAAAGATTACTGATGACATTTAAATCAGAAACTTCTAGAAAATAACACATTTTAAACACACATTTTTTGAAAAGTGAGGTTGTCATTTGCAGGGAAATTACCAGAAATAAGTTGGTAGAAGTGTTTCAAAGTCTGCATGATTTAACAACTCAAACATCCAGAAAAACAGCATCTTCAAGAGCAGCTTTGCAACCTCAGTGCATTAGGAAAGGTCTTATGCACAGGAATTAGAAGCCTGTTCAACTTTAGAGTGAGGATACCCTTCATAGCTTTAAGGTTTTTTGCAGATAGAAAAATAACCTCAGCTGACATGCAGAATCCTTCCTATTTTCTGGACAAATTTTATTTGTACAACTTCATCAGTGAATAGGAAAATTTTACTTACATCATTGTAATATCCTGCATCGGGCTGGATCGCTCGCATATCTCGTTGGTCTCTCTGCCATACTCTATTCTGGAAAGAAGAAAACAACTCCTAGTTCATAATAATGTACTTCCTTGTTAAGTACCAGAAAATAAAAAACACATGGAGATCTTGTTTGGGAAATTCTAAGGTGCTCCAAGGATTTTAGAATGAACTGTGTTAAGACTTTGGACTCAGGAAAAGGAACATGTGGAATTTATACTCTCTAAGAAAAGGAGTAAGGAATGTTTAAAGTCTTAATTTCATCAGATTGAAGCAACTCCAGGAAAGCAGCAGTCCCATGTAACAAGGAACATCACTGTGGTACTCTGCTGCCTAGTGTCAAAGCCTTATATTCAGGACAAGAATTTACAGCGTTAGCAGCTGTGCTGATGAACTCCCCATGAAATCCACACAGCAGCAGGGGCTACAAAAGGACCTTCTGCAGGGCCAGCATAAGGACAATGCTTTCAAATGGCTGAAACTTGGAAGACCAAGGGATAACAACACCTTCAATTAGTTAAATTTTGTGAGTTGTCAAACAAAATCTTTTCAAAAACACTTCTCATGAATTTTGTGCCACAGACCCTACCAATTTGTATATCTCTGCACATACTGGAAACAAATTACAATTCTACGTAAAACATTCCCACCATGCACCACTACAGTTTGCTACAACTTCTTAAGCCAAGAGCCAATTACACATTTTCTTGGTTAGTTTTTTTCTACAACCACATTAAATTAAATCAGTAGTACTGAAGCCAGCGGACAGAGATCTGCTTTTTTTCATATGTTGTTACTGTTTTAATTAACAGAATTTTGAGGGTGCTTATTCCTGCCACAGTAAAAAGGTCCTGGACTTCTACAATTGTTTTTTAGAATAGTCCACTACTAATAGAATCTCTTTTGGGGCATTCCCAAAACATAAGAATGTGTTCAAAATGTTTGATGTTTGAACAGATCTTAGAAGATAACAAATTAGTTATTAAGAAAACCTTCTAACAGTTAACACCTACAAGCTATAACCATGCACTGGCCATAGCAGATGGAATTAATTTCATCACATTTTTGCAATGTTGCTCTTGCACCTGCAACAATGCCAGTACTTAATTTCATTCTATTTCTTCCAGGATAACATCCAGTACTCATAGAGTAAATCTTGAATGAGAAAATTATATTTCTTAAGTAATGCCATCACATCAGGAGAACTAAATAAGCATTTTTGCAGAATAATTTCTTCAATAAAACTTAATGTTTAAGTTTTTCTCTATTTCTTAACTGAAAGTACTTTCCGAGGCCACAGTGCAAGCTGAAGAGCTATTTAGTAAAATTATTAGAAAACATTTTTAGTGCCCTGATTTTGGAGGGGAAGGGGCAATGGTTCATCTTTCATGTTGGGAAATTTCTATTTCTAAACAAAAATAAGAACGACTACATTATTTATAATCAGCTTTTTATGGAAAGTCAGAACATTACACGAGATATTCAATTGCACGCCAACTTGGAATTTCAAGACAAAACACAAAAGTTGGTATTTACACAAAATACACAACACATGCAGTTTTATTGCCAATGCTCAATCTCCCCTTTTTCTTCACAATATACCAAATTGACAACCCTTTGTAATTTTGGTTGAAAACGCAGCAGCAGATCTCCCAGCACAATTCCAGACTGCTCTGTGGATGTTGCTGACATTTTGTGGGTCCCTGGGAAAAAAACCTGCAACGGCTTTTCTTCCCAGGGAGAAGTACATTTTCAGCACAGAGTTTTTATAAACAAATCTCTGTGCTGTGTTTCAAGGACAGAGGTTTCTCTGCCTGTCTCCTGATAATAGATGGGGGTTTTTCTTCCTTTCAACCTATGAGGTGAAAAGTTGTTATCGGTGATTGTGTAAGCTATTCTGGCATTCCTTGTACGGAGCTGGAAGCAGCAGCTTCTATGCTCCGGACTGGGCAGATAATTGTCCAATTGTTTGAATTATGGAGTCATCTTAATAAAATAATATTTAAGCCTTCTGATATATGGAGTCAAAGAATTCTGATTCACCGTCTTGGGGACATTCGTAATATGTGGAAACGGAAAAGCACAATCCGAAACATCGGGAAGAAAAAAAACTAGTTTCTAATCAAAATCAGAAAATTCCTTTACTGACCTCCAAATATTTGATTACAGAAGGATTGTAGTCGATGGTCTTTCTGTTGACAGCTTTTCTCATGCGCTTTCCATCGAAGGTGAGCTGCTGCATGGCCTGCTGCTGGGCGAAGTCAGGCCGTTTGTAGAAGAGCTGCCGCGGCGCCTGATGCTGGAAGCGCGGCATGTGGAAGAAGCGGGGCGGGGAGCCGATCTCGGTGGCCATGGCTGCGTCCTGCCCAAAGGCTGCAGGGATGAGCACTGTGTTAGCTCAGAGCACCACCAAACCCCAGCTCAGCATCTCCCCTAACTCAGTCTATGAGGAACAGCCTCAGAAATTACCATTTCTAGGTTTGCTGGGTTGGAAGATGTGGGTGTGTATTCTGTTCCCATCTGTTAGAGCTGGGGCATTATCTCCTGTTCATTGGGCAGTTTTCTTTATCCCTTCCACAACCCATCCTCCCTCCAGGAGATATNATTTTCCATTTCAAAGGAGGCTCCTGCCTTCCTTAGCAGACACCTGTCTGTTCAAACCAAGGCACTAGGTAAAAACACATTTGCGGATCCCTCTGAATAAATATTATTTTTCCCTCGTGCCATGTAACACCAACATCAAAGCAGGTAAGTACTTCTGTTCCTGTATTGAAATACATCACTATTAAGTTGGCATTACTATCCCTAAACCAAAAATGTGCAGGAAAAGAATGTCCTCAGTAAAACAGTATAAAGAAATGCAAGAAATAGCAAGAAGCTTCAACAGAGGATATTTCAGATTCAGTATAAAAAACAGCAACCACCACATTAATGATCAATTAATTTAGCTATTAAAAGAGAAAAGGTTTTCAAATGTTGACTCAACATCTTATTCTACAATTTTATTTTCTTCTAAAAATAAAATTACACTCCTTTCAGACAACTTCTTGTAAATGGACCACAGATCACAGTCTACCTGTAGGTATATTTTCAATTCTGTGACTGCAAAATAAGTGAATTACACATTTAACAAGGTTCAGTAAATTTAGTAAATAATAGTTATATTTAGTAAATATAACTAAGACTCACTGAGAATGTTAAGAAAATGGGAGGGGCAGATAGAAAACTTCAATATTCAGAATTTTTCTGACAGAAGGAAATGAGTGTAAAACCTCATTTTTCAGTCTAAGAAATCCTTAAATGGTGAAACCATAGCAACTCCTTCAGAGCTGAAAACTACAATATACAGAGTCTTTAAAGTATATACTACAGCCTGAGCACTGGCACATGCTGAACCAATGAAAGCTCAAACTTCATTTTGAGCATGTTCTCCCCCCATCCTAAACTCAGTCTGGAAAACATTTTAACCAAAAGAAACTAGCACTGTCATCAAGGGAATTCAAAAACACCTAGAAACTCTCCTTTGCACAAAGGGTTAAGTGTTTACACAGAAGTGCATGTAATAAAAAAAACCGGAAATAGCAGGTTTCTTTTTTAAAAAGGCAACATAATCTGCTTGTAAATTCATGAATGTACTTCCCTAAGTAGTCAAAATACTTGTAGCCTCAATTTGAAAAAGCTGAAAAGTTGTTCCACTGCCAATTTTAAAATTTTATCTCGCTTTTTTTGATCCCAGTAGTTCAAAAACGTTTCCCTTTTTAAGCAGCAAAATAAAGCTGAGATAGAAATGTCAGATACAAGAGACTGTTTAAAAGCAGCGCAGAGTTTGATTCTTTCTAAGAGGTTCTTTCTAACCACCAGGAGCAGCTGTCCTTGAAGTACCAGGCAGTTTGTTGGCACAGAGCAGTGAGCAGCTCTGCAAACTCAGGACTTACACTCTCCTTTTCACCTTAACCAAGTGTGACAGCCAGCTACAAAACCAGCTACCCGCAGCACCCAGCTCCTCGCTGCACAAACAACTCCCACACCAAAGCCATCACAACCGTTCTCCAGTCAAGGCAAACAAGTTCAAACTAAACCAGCACATTTCCTTAAATGGGGTAAGGAAATTTAACCCCTTTGGCAGGTGTAGCATCTTATTAGACCAACTTGGTAACTGGAATGAAGGGGGGGAACAGAGAACAGCTTTCAAAAAACAAACCTGCATCTGGTGGCTCAAAGGCTCCTTTGCCTAAAAGGTGCCTCATTCCAGGCATCCAGGTGGTCTAATCAGACCCCAGGTGTGTCTGACTGTCCCCAGGAGTGTCTGAGTGTCCCCAGGAGTGTCTGAGTGTCTCCAAACACTCCCACGCCAGACCACCACTGCAACACACAGCTGCTACAACATTCAGGTTGCCTGAAACAAGGCATTCAAACTTTCTCACACAGGAATTACTTCACATCTCCCTGACAGCATCTCAAATCTTAAAACTTGGCAGGAGATATGAAACTGTTGTAAAGAAGGTTTCAAGTGTTAAAGGTAAAATTTTATTGTTGGGGGTTTATATGGAAGAAGAGAAAGTGGCTTCTTCAAACGAGCAGAACAAGCTGGCATTAAACATTAAGTCTCCTAAATGTAGTTATTCAATAGTCAGAGGAAAAAACCCAACAAAACCGAACAAACCATCAAAAAACCCCACAAATAGTCCCAGAAACCCAGATGAAATTTCCAGTACTACTCTTTCTCAAGTCTGAAGTTTGACACTCCCTTATACCACTGAGTGCTCTAAACCAGAGGGAAGAAGATATTTTTTCAAAACCAGGCATCCATACTCTCTAACAGGCAATGCAAAAATAAATGTCAAGAACTGAGACCAAGAACGTGGACAAAGATCTATGCTGGGGCTTCAAAAAAACCCCATTTGATCAGCTATACTTGCAAGAAAAAATTACATCCCAAAAATCCTTTTTTAGGGGAACACTGCAAAGCAGCAAGTTAATACTTTATTTTCATGTTCCAGGAAAAAAAAAATCTGCTGAAGAAATTTTCTGCATTACTATCACAGGTAAATACAGCATTCAGTGTGACATGGGTCAATTTAGATTGCAATAGTTTTAGGTGAGTCCAACCAGTGTCTAGCTTAAATTAGCATAAACAACTTTCACTTAAGGTGCAAGCCATAGCAGCAAAAAGTAGGACAAAAGCCATAAACATGTTAATTACTCCTCTTCATGCCTACAGATCCTTCCACACTCATGATTCTGACAAGACAGTAAATGACATCACAACTACAAAAACGTGACAGGGGAAATGATACAGGATCAGAAAAATGAAACATTTATATTCTGTTTCTTCAACCTTTGAGATCACTGCCTCCTATCATGAAAAGCCGTCTACCTGCACTTCCAAACTCTGAGAAAAGTATTGTTTATCCAACTGCTTAGGACTATTTTCTTCTAATGATTGCTCCAAATATTATGTTCTATCCACATAATACCCTCATCACATCATGTGAGCGTATGACCAGTATATAATCTATTAATAGATATATAAAAAATGTGTGGACATACACATGCATTAATGCATATACACACCAACTGAAGCTTCCAAACAAAGCAGCTTTAGAAAGAAATGGTTTTGGCACACAATTATCACATGAAACCAGAGCATTTTTTCCAAAGACCTCTATTTGAGTCAGAAAAATATACCCATTTAATGGTTACCAGTATCCCACTTGGTCTTTTGTTGGGACAAACCAAAGCCTCAGCAGGCTCTCCTTAAGATCTTTTTTATCAACTACAATGTCAGAATTCAGCATGTCTATTAGCTAAAGCTCCTTTTGCATCAGCAGTGTGAGCAGAAACATGCAAACAACTATTAGAGGACACAGTGCAATCCAGTGTAGTAACATCCAATTTCCTACTTTAAGCAAAGTACCAAACTTTTTCTTTATTTTAGAGTCCATCAACAGGAGTTTAAATAGAAGAAATCATATTTTCCTTAATTCACACAATTAGAAGCAACAGCAACCTTTGTTTCCAACATCTGGCATAAGTCACCTCTCATTTTCTTGTTTTTGGACAGTATTGTTACCAACCAATTGCTTTTTTTTTCTAGTTCATTATACCCTTATCGCAATGTGAACCAAGTTCATTTCTATATTCCATTTTTCCATGCATCCTTATCAGTTTTCCACCTCCTGTCCCCATGAACACCCCTTTCAAAGCCTCCCACATTTTGAGACACAAATGTATGTGGGGATACAGAGCCTACAGAGCGAGCCCTTCATTCCTCCCTAGCAGTGCCATAAGGATGCCAGGTCTATTAATGCCATCAAGAATCAGGGATGTTACTGGAGAACAGAATTAAAAATGAAAAAAACTCTCAAAAATCTCCCACCCAGAGCAGGATGGAGTAAAGGCAGATGGATTTGGGCAGTTTCTTTGCTTTTTAAAATGAGCAAGAAGTCACATACAGTATTAGTCAACTACAGATAATGGTTACCACTGAATTCATATACCCAAATAAGGCTACAGAGGTAATACTGGCATTTAATGTAGTAGCATTATTACTTTTATCATCTCATTTGAACACGGTTGTTCCTTTTATATAAAACTGAACCTTCAAAATTAAGTTTTGAAAATTGACAGATTGTGACTTCAATCATACAACCAAAGCATTTCACACATAATTTCAGTAAATCAAAATAAAACAGGCTACTCAAACCAAACTAGTAAAGCTTGGAGAAAAAGTCATTACTTATATTAAATACATCACTACTTACAGGCAGTTCAATACTACAAGAAAAAAAAAAAGGATTTATGTATAATCTTGACGTATTTCATATGGTTTATGCAAAAAATAAAGCTCATCATTAATGAAATGCAGTTAATTGGTAACTAAAACATCCTTGCCTATTTAAAAGTATTTTTAATTTAAGGTAAAGAAACGTGGGTGGAGTACAGTAAGTTATAAACTGAGTATGTCAAAAGCAATGTTTCTGAATGAGAGCAAAGAAGGCTGTGCTGCAGAGTGCAAGCAGCAGTCACTTGGCAAACCCTAAGCTGCTCTAAATGAAACACAACATGCTGAAGCTTAAAAGACATTGCCTGACACGGCTAAAGCAGCAAAGGAAAGTGAGTGCTAAACATTTCCTGAGGGTGTCTATACAACAGTTCTTTCAACATGTATTAGTTCTACTATGAAATACACACAGGCTCTAAAACAAGCACTTTCACAGAGCAACAGAAACAGTGAGAACTGATAGTAGTGATTTGCACTGCAGCAGCTCACAGGAGTTCAAACCATGGTTTGGGGCACTCTGTGAAAAACACAGGATTGCACAAGAACCATCTCAGCTTCCTGAGGCCTAAGAATAAGGTAACAACACCACAAGGCAAAGGCACCTCACCAAGTCTGTTGTTCAATACATCTCTCTTTGATTAGCAAAGCACTTTCACATCTACAATGTGTAGGTAACTAACTTCCTTTTAAAAATTAAGAAGTCACACTGTCAAGAGTCATCTCTGAAAAAACATCTCTCTGCATTTTTTGATTTGTGTATTAAGAAATCTATAAGTGCGTCTGAATAAACACACCTGTTCTGAAAAACAATCATACCAAACACAATTTAATGTTATTCCTTTCCATCCTTTACAGTATCAGCACTTAATATCCGCATTCCAAAAGATCTGCCTTTCTTTTGTCCTTTGGGAGAATGTGCATCTCCGCTCTGAAGACCAGCAGTGGATCCTTCCATGGCTTCCCCTTCCTGAGAAAAGCTCTTTCTTGGTCTCCTCATCCAGCCTCTCTCCTTTCCTGGGAATCCTACCTCTTCTCAGTGCAAAAGAATTATGTGAAAAGATATATTCCAGACAGAAATGTTCATATTTTTGCCATCTTCAGCAGCCATGTTTTAGAAAATTAAAAAGGAAATGAACATGCATGTATGCACACATCATTTCTCTCTTACACAGAAACAGAGCCAGCCATCCTGGTTAAAGATTGAGAAAAGTGGTAGACAAGTTCTTGAAATCATAACATTTCCAGGCAGGGGGTGACACAGAAAAAGAAAGGATTCTTCACTTCTGCAAACCATTTAAATAAACTGTCTTCCAAATATTTTAAACTAAATGAGATAGACCCAAAATTATTTCTTTTTTCAACAGAAAATGAACCTGAGTAAAAGATCTGTTTTCAATCAGGGTTTCTACATGTCCCTTGCTTCACTCAACGATAGGAATGGACCAAGAGAGCTGCAGGTATGCTTTAAAACCTGCAAAAGCATCAGAAAATCACATTACCAAAGCCACTATAAAACCAGCACTAGCAGTAGCAAGCTTCTACCACATTTTCCTGAAGACACACTTGAAATCTGCCAAAACTAATCTGCATGTCTGTCAATGAATTAATCTCTCAGCAGATGTGATTTGGTTTCTGCTCCATCCAGATGCCATCATTTTTCCAAAGAAAAGATTAATCTTACATTTCCTTCACTGCACATAAGGTAAATCCACTCAGAAAACACTGACAAAAATATGGGAAAAAACCCCACTATGCCAAATTGCAGATGTAGCGAAAACAGATTAATCTGACCAATTCCCCAAATTGCTTTGTGTTTCAATTTCCTACTGCATTGGAAAAGCATTTAATCAGATTCACAAAACAAGATTACCCAAAGTCTGAGAATACATCTTTGTGAGACAAAAAATCAAAAATAGCAAGTAATTTTGAGTACTTATAACATGTAGGTTGTATTATTATAATTTCAGAACAGGCTTGAGACAGATTAAGCTGTTTCATTAGAATATAATGGTATCTTTCCCACTGATTATGAGAGAATTGGTGTATTAAACAGGATTATAAAATTAGTTTAAAAACTAGATTCAATAATGAAGTACAACGTTACCCAACTTTTACAAGAAAAGGAGACCTGTAACAAAACCTGTAAAAAAAACTGTCTAAGGTTCTTGACCTCTGAATATTTAAAAAGATTATTCCCAATTTTGAATTATATAAAGGCACTGCAGCATGCATTTTTGTGCATTTTTATATGCATAGCTCAAAAGATTTTCTACAAGGCATGCATATGTGAGCACAGGAAGTTTGAACTTAAAACCAAAACCATTCTTACAATTTGAGAGACTCCTGAATTATCTACAGGTGCTGGAGGTCCATAATACAGCAAATCAACAAACTCGAGGCAAAAATACTGCCCTGTGTTACACAACACTGCTATTATGCAACATCCCTATTCTCTGCAGCAAGCACGCCTTCCCTGGGCTCTACTGCTCTGCTCCCAACACACATCTGCAACCATTCTCTACTGTGTTCTATTTGTGAACCAAACTTTCCTAGAAATGGAGTTTAAATTCTCACCATGCAAATCAAGGGAAAGAATTTTGCAGCTTTCCCCATTCCAGTCACTGTGTTCCAACAGAAATGTAAAAAATAAAATAATCTCATTTTTAACTAAAATTGCAGAAACATACTTCAGTTAATAATTGTCTAAGTCACAATAAACTACTCTGCCCAAAAGGCTCACAGATCTGTTCTTATTTGGAAATACTCTAAGCTTTTTATGCACAGTCCAAAATCTACTACACCGGCATGACCAAAACCCCAAAATGCAGAAGCACTTTTTTTTTTCCCCTTTAATTTCAGTTCTGTCCTTTCATAAGGGCCAGTTTCACCATGAAGTTCAAACCTTTGGATTTTCAACAGAACCCAAACACAGACACACACTGAATACAATCTAAAAGGACAGAACATGCAACATGGCAAAATGGGATTATGTTGATCCCCTTTGGGATTTAAAGGGTTTATTCTCTGCAGGAAAAGGAGTGCTGATATTTAATTGACAAAAAGGGCCTACACCTTTAAGTTTCACATAAAAGCACACAATGCTCAAGAACTTCTGAAACAGGAGAGCAAACTTACAGACAAATGGAGCTACCTAAAATCCCAAGGGAGAACACCTTCAAACAGCCAGGCTGGAAGTCTCAGTTACAACCTGGGGGACAAGCTTCAACAGTTGAGCCTGCTTAGCTGCATCTAAGTTACACACACTTCACACCTCCTTTAAACACTTCCCTCAAATTTTGGATTTTCAGTACTGAACAAATATCTCAATCAATACACAAACATTCCTTATTTTATGCTCAAGCTGAACCCCTGACTCACCCCAAAGCAGATATATTTACGGGAGACCGTGTGCTTACATACATTTTTAAAAAGCCTCAAAATACTTTGGTTCACAGGACTCAGACAGCTCCTGCTTTACCTCTCTGGCTATAGTACAGAAAACTGCTTTCATGAGTGGAACAGCCTGGAATCACTGCCTTTCTGCACCTCACAAAAGCAACTTCTGCGAGCTAAAGTTTCCTGAGCTGTACTTCAAAACAAACATGGGAGCAACCACAGATTGCACCTCAGCTACAAGATAGACAGGATTTGGATTGCTGCCATGATTTTACTATTACAATTGGACACGTGAGTTTTACCTTAAAGTTTACTCACAATTTTTCTAATAGAACATTCTTCCTCCCTTTAAACTTCCCAAATATCCTTTTATTTCAACTACTGCTTAGTACTTGTCCAGACCTGCATTATAACCTAAACTGTTTTATGTGAGTCCCTGTGATAACAGCACTTCATCTTACCTAGCTGAAGACTCACAGTTTGGTTTTCATGCTGAAGTGATCACTGATGCTGCCTTACCTTGGAGCTGTTACTTTGTAAAGAAACAAAACTTTAGGACTGATGTTTAAATTGCATAAACATGCCATGACAGATACTAAAAATGACATATGAAAAGCAGTTTAAAAGAAAAAAAAGCCTGTCATCCTTGCTAATCCTAAATATCAAGACACTCTTCAGCTGGTTATAATATCAACACTTAGTGAACAAAAAAGTCATAGCTGAATCTGTGTGAGATGCTCCTGGCAATTTCATTCAATATTCTCCTTCCTAGTGAGGAGAACATTGCTGCTTCCTCTTCACTTGGCACTGACTGAAGCTCTCTGGGTCTCTTCTGTGAGCAGCCAGTCATTCTGCAGCTTGTGCAAACTATGAGGCTCTGCCTGCCCCTGGAGAACTCTGCAGGTTTCCTTGCTGATTTCCAGGTGCTCCTGGTGACCCACTCCTCAAGTCCCTCTTCACTCAAGTACTACTCTTAGGTACATAATGGGATGGACAGGGACAGGCAAGAGAGGAGGAGAAAGAGTGACAAGAAATTCTCAAAAAAAATTCTTCACAGGACTTCACTATCAGTGGAAGAGAAAAGGACTAGAAGGACTATGGCAGTTTGTAGGGCAAAACTTAAGTAGGGAAACACAGCAAATTGTCTTTGCTTCAGGAACAACCTCCTGAAATTCTGATGATTAAGAAAAGAAAGTTCACATCATCTAGCAACAGTTTCCTTCTCCTCATTCACACTATGGAACAGAAACATACATTTTAATATACAAACCACAGTTGAGTATCTGAGACCTTAAGAGTTGCGAATTCAATGTTAGCGAGACACCAAAGCCTTTTTAGTAAAATTTGGGAATTAGTAAGAGTAGTAACATGTTACAAAGATTTATTTTCACAGCCTTTATCTGTTAAATGATTACCAAATATACCCAGAACTCTTGCAACATTTGCTTTTGCATAGAAGAGAAGTTGCAAACATCAACAGAATTAAGAAAATCTTTTCTTCATGACCCCAGGAATGCTCACTCCCTGTCTCCCCCATTTAATGTTGCTCAGGCCCATCTTCTGACAAACCAATGCTGTTTGCCATACCAGTTTCTGGGACAAATAAAGGCAAAAGAGTCTCTTAAGTTTCTATAATTACACAACTGAAGTCTGGAAGGGGTAGCAGGGAGCAAGGTGATAGTGCTATCATGTGTGATCATGTGAAAAAATGTGCCTTTTCATTTTGAGAAGTTTAAGAAGGTTAAAAAAAACCCAAAAAACAACTAAAAGCTAAAATATTAACTGTATTTCAAAGATCCTTTTTCTACTTCTCTCTCTAAAAAGAGATTTTATACTTCAGTAGAAACTCCAAGCTAAAAGAACTTTTTATTTCGCTGCATATTTCAATGTTAAATCCATTTACCACCCTAACCTGCATCCAGAGGTGGAGACTTTGTGCAGAGCCCTCATCTTCTGGGCACCTGAAAGTTATTTACACAGCTCATGTATTCAATGTAAGAAAAGAAGAGACTAAACAATCATACATCCACACTGCAGAATAAATGGCCTGTAACATACTACCCTACAATGTTTTCTTCACAATATCCAAGAAGTTTTTAAGGGATTTTTTATTCTTTTTTCATAAAAAGATGTAGCAGATGCACACATACTTACCCAAGTCAGAAATTTGTTATCTGCCCCAAGAGCAGAGTAGCTAAATTAGCAACTATGTTTACAGCAAAATATGCAAATTAATACCTACAGTTGTTATGCCTAGACTTAGCTAATGAGGAGACATTGTTAAGCAAAAGGAGTGGAATTGCAGCAAACAATTCAAACACCATTGAATCACACAGTGCTGCTAAACAAGGCTGATGAACCCTGCTAATTATCAATGCTCCCCATTTCTGTCTCACTGTTGAAGCCAAAGAGTTAAAAAAACCCCAACAAATCTGATCAAACACCTGCTAAATTAAGGAAACAGTCAAAGAAAACAGCACTTCTAAAACTATTTTAATCAAATAAATTCTGACTGCATATTATTTATGTGAAGATCTTCAGAACTGTAGCTTCTTACTATCTGCTTCAGTTAAGATTTGAAAGTCTAGTATATATGCAAACTATTCTTTTGCCACAGTTTGGTGTGGAAGATTAATGCATAACCCCTGTTTGCTGGTGGTTAGGCTAGAAACTGTTCAATCCCATGAGGAACAAACAACAGGAAAAAATAAACAGTCCTATTTATTGTAGTTTCAAGCTCCCAGTGTATAAATTATAGATATCACTTGAGCAGTCCTAAGTTTTGTCAGAAATTTTCTCCTATTTACAAACATAACCAACCTAGATATTTCTTCTATAACAAGAAATAGAAACTTTCTAAACTGATGGGTGATGTATACACATCTCACACAACTGAAAATTAATTAGAAATGCACCTTCTTTTAACTGGAATCACAGAGCCAGTTTGTTCCAGGAATGTTTTCTGGTCTTTGCTTGTGGATTATAAGCCATGCAAATGCCTATATATGGTTATGAATACATATGTCTAGATATATATACATACACACACTGCTAAAAAACCACATTTAAATTCTTTAGTAAACAGCCTTTGCTTTTACCATTTAGTAGAGTTCAATAAAAGCATGTGATCATCTTCTGTACCAATACATTTCTCAGTAAAGCCAAGCTCACACAAAGCCTTTCAAGGAGAAAGGGTTCAGTGTCACATTCTCCCTAAGTACAAGAGTCATCAAGCTCCCCATGAGAACGTTCAGTAGAACAGCACATCACCAGAGAGCTTCAGTTTCAAAAGCTGGAGTTCTCCAAAAGTCTAAAATCCCTTAGCATTTCTTTCCTACTTCATATCTCCTGCCTTGAGAGTATCAGCAAGTTTTCCTGCCAAAAGCAGCACTTTCATCAACAGTTCTAGGTCAGTATTTTCATCTTACTACACAGAAAGCTTGGCAGCTGTGGCTTGTATTAGTCAGGAGTCTACAAAGATATTACTAGAAATAGCTAATTCATTTATTAGGTTTAGATTTGCTAAGGAGACCAAAATACTTGCATCCATCCATAGAAAAAGATGGCAAAATATGGTTTGATGACTGATTCCAGTATGACTTTAGCTCCAAACTCTGTAATTGAGAAACAGTGCAAACATTGCAGAATAAACATACTCATTCAGCCTGCACTACTCCTCCCTGCAATTCTGCACAATCCCCAGCTTTTCTTGTGGTAGAGCTGTAACATTTCACCAGTCTCTGCAAAGAGGTGCAATGGTTTGCTTACAAACGTGGCCCAAGAGGAAGAAATTTCCAAAGGTAAGTGGTGACTTTTACTGGGATGGGGGAAGGAGGACAAGGGCAGAGTCATCGCTGCTTCTTGTGACCACACAAGGTAAGTGCAGCAACAGCTACTGAGGAACTTCAGCACTGAACTGCTAAAATGACCCAAATCCAAACTGAAACTGTTGAGCCAAAACCAAAGCAGCCCTGGCTTGACCCCAAGTGTGTGTTCCCTCCCATGATCTCTCCTTCAAGCCAACATAAACATCTGATGAGCACACTGGACACGAACCTAAAAAATTGCTCAGTGTTATGAGACCATTTTAGCTAACATTGGTCAAAACTCAAGAGCAGCCAGGCAACTGACTACTGAGAATTCCAGGGAATGACTCCACTGAGCCAGGAGGAACACCAAAGGACCAGCAGCAAGGGAAGCAGGCATTACCACCCAGCAATGCTGTGCTGGATTACTGCACAGGTCCCCAGCCTTCAGGCTGTAAATCCAGCACTTCCATTAGCTGGAGCTGTGGTGCTGCTTAGCCAGCTCCAAGTGCGGCTCCTATCAAACCCAGAACTGGGGATGAATACTCCTGTACCCACAGTAAATAAAATACGAGTCACTGGGCTGCCAAAACTGCACCACAAACACAAAACTATACCGAACACAAACTACTAAAGACTCCTTGTAATCCAATCTCTGGGCTCTTTCAAAAAAAGACACACTAACATGTTCTTTTGGGATTTGGGATAATGATTTAAAGGAATCTTCAAATGCTTGAACTGCAGAAACATGGATTAATTCATGTACCCCTGTGCTCATACTGAATGATATAAAACATTATTATAAAGAACTGATCAGTGCCAACAAATCTATAGTTCTAGTGATAAAATTGCTTTTGGCCTATCCTGCCAGACTGCTGAACTTCATGGCACTCACTTTTGGGTAGAGTCACAGGTGAGTGACTAAGAGCCACCGAAACTCCAAGCTTCATGACCAACTGCTTCCGATTGAAACTTGGTACTGTAGACACGACCATAATTTTGGGGATGTATTTTCAGAAGAGCTGATCTGTCAGATGAGCACAGTGCATGCTGCCTCTCAACATGCTCACCCACCACCCAGTGCACCCCAGGCCAGAGCTAGGGCAGAGACAGGGATTTGCCATCACCTCCTCTTTCCCACCTCACCAGTTCCAGAACCTGTGTTTAACATCCAAGCCAGGACAGAGAAGTGAGCCAGACTAAACACAAACATCCTATTTCTGCTCACAGAAAGGGCCCTCTGTACCACTGCATCAACTTCTGGACAGGCAGAAGAATACTATAATTTTAATTATTTAAAAGAACTTAAAATTCTAGGTTAAATAAAATTTACAACTACACTGATAATATTTTCAAAGCTTCAGAAGTTAATAGAATTTATTTTTTTGAACCAATATAATTCATTATACTGAAGACTAATTAAATAGCACCAAAGAGCTCATATGACATTTATTGTTCTTTGCACCAAAATCAACTAACAAAGTGAACAGAAAATTGGAAGTGTTCAGATTTAACAACACTGTATGGAAAAAATCCCATTTAAAGGAAAAATGAAGATAAAGTTCTAACTCTTTTACTGATAGAAAAAAGAATGTACCAGGGTTACTTGATGCAATATGTAAGAGAGGCAGAAATGTTTTCATTTGTGTCTAAAGAATGTGAAAAACTACTCATACTTTTTAATATTCTATCTATATGTGTAAGAACACTTATATGTGATTGTTTGAAACAACACAAGCTTTATCAGGGTTAGACTACACTGATCTTCAATACTGTAGAGTCCTTTCTTCTACTGGTGAGAGAAAATGTGATTTAAGCCCCAGTCAGGGCAAGTGCTTAGAAGAGAAGGGCAGCTTTGGTGCAGAGCTGGGGCAGGAGCAGTGCCAGCTCAGTGAGTGTGACAGCACTGGGTCACTCGGTGTCCAGCATGCAGAGTCCCCAGGCAGAGTGGCTGAGCAGGACCTGCAGCCACTGCAGACACCCTGCCTCACGAGGGCTGTCACACACCAGAGGAACCAGCCTGCTGCTCTCCTGCTGAATACACACCTGGATCCCCATTTCAGGTTTCACAACAGCATGACTGGTACACCCAGCCTGAGTGTGGAGAGCAGGTTGAACCACAAGTGACATTATGAAATGCTGAGTAGCTGTCTGAACCCCTAGTGAGCAAGAACAGATTGCTGGGAAGTTCAGCACTGTTTGGAAAATAGGGGACCGTGGATGCTCCAAACTGAAGTACAATTACTAGCAAAACACAAATCAAAACCAGTTAGCTATCAAAAACTCTACTTCTCTGCTCTTACCTTCAGATATTTCCTATGATAAGAAGCAAAAACCAAGGCTATCTTAAGGTTTTAATCTTTTCAAAGAGCCTTAGCACATCTCCTCCCCAGCAGCAAGCTCTAACAATGTTCTGTTTCTGTACTAAGCACACCAACCAGGCCTGCATACCTGTATTTTTACTTTCAGTAACATAACAACCCAGGAACAGGAATGTAAACATGGCAAATAAAGAACAAATTTTGTAAAATTCACAAGCACGCTGCAGATAGCTTCCAGCTTGTTTTTACAAGTCGTTTTCTAAATTATAAGCTCTATCTGAGCAAGGCCAAAATAATTTTCATTTCCAGTGTTACTGAACCAACTCTTCAAAGTCCCTAGATACCTGGCTAGCAGATGCACAAAATGAAGTATTTTGCATGGAATCATCCCAGTACAAATTTAAACTGTACTCCTTCCATGTGGCTACTCAGCCTAATGTCTTCTCCATGACTGGTTCTTTCAGGTGAGTCAGAAGGCTCCTCTGCTGGGGATGGGAACAAAACAGGAGACTTCTTACCCCCTCCTCAGATCAGGGTCTCTCTGCTGCAGCAAAAGGAGGCACCCCTAGCAGCTCTATCTCAAGCACAGGTTAGAATTATTAGGTTTTTACCTCCTGTGCTGATATCACAAATATAAAACTGATGAGAAATTTTAAATTGCAACAGTCCAAATAGTCTTAACGTTTACTGCCCTGAGGGGTCAATGGAGGAGCAGCTTTGGGCAACAGGGGACACCTGCCACTGCTTGTAGGGACTGATATTTATGTCAAAAGGTTTTAGCAGCTCTGTGAGTAGTTACTCACACCTAGCATTCTCTGCAGCTCTAAGGTGTTTTTCCTCCCCCCAATCTTTCAATACTTTCATCTGTTTCTAGTATCTACATTTTCAAATCTTCTCATTAGAACTATTACACCACAACTGAACAAGATGTTAAGAGTCAGATTTTTGAAACACATTTGATAATTATATATTCTTAGAGTAAGGTGATGGCAGAATATTGCAGCAAAATAATCACTGAGAAGTAAATGTCAGTTTACTTGAAAAAGAACTTAGGAGCAGGGAAGCCTGAAGTATTTTGGCACAATACTTTTTGCATTCTATAAACTCTGACACACAATATTGCCTCTCTTAAAGGAAGGATAGAGCACAAGTTAAGCATGAAAGTTAGAGCACTGAATTGAGCATAAAAGTAAAAAAATATTCTGCAAGAAGGATGAGGGACTGCTGGCTACACAGAAAAACAGATTCCCAAACAGTACCCACAAACTGCAAGCAAGGATACGATGAGGTACAAGTTGTAGAGCACAGAACTACTTACCTATGACAACTCTGTCACACAGATGTGTTCAAGCAACTGCTAATATTTAAAAACACCGTGTTTGAGACCACACAACTATTTACTCACCACAAAAAAACTAATAGCCAGCACGAGAGAAATAACCTACACCTCTAAGGAGGCAGGAAGCTTCATGAGCCCTCCCCAAAGGAAAAACGCTGAGCTGTTTTTTTCACGTTGAACACGGCCCCTAGGTCTGCTACCCGTGCACAGGCTGATGAGTCTCAGTCACTGGAATGTGACACCACATGACAATCAGCCCCTCCACCATGCCAGCACAGGTGTCTGCTGCACAGAGCTGTGTGTCATTACACTGCAGGGAACGTGCTCCAGCAACAGTGGTGTTCTACAGCGTTATACAGCACACAACCTGAGCAACAACCCTCCCGGGATCCGTAAGAAAGCCGAAAATAATCGTTTCCCATCCTCTTACCGATGTTGATTAGGCCTACAGAATAAGAGCGTTCTTTAGTGGCAAATGCAGTTATCTGACTCGGCACCTGAGCAACTTAAATACTAACCTAACGCTGTATTCTACGTCTGTGGCGTTTTCTTCTCCCTCCTTAATAAATAGAGAACTACCCTTGTAAAGAACCACATAAGTAAAAAATTCGAGGTCTCTAACACGGTCCGTAATGGCCAGAGCTTCCCAGCCTATCTTCAAAGCAGCCACAACCCGATCTCCACTCGGACCCGCGGCGGAGAGAAGAATAATTTTTAAAAACAATGAAATTAAAAGAAGTAGAAAAAGCCAAGATTGAGAGACTCGGGCGAAGCCACCGACAGACACCTGTGCAGTAAAGAGAACAGGGGCCCTGCTGTCCGCTTCCAGGCCCGGCNCCACGCCCGCGCGCACGCGCTCTACGTCAGGGCGCGCGGGCGGGGGCGCCGCGCCTGAAAGGCCGCGGGCGGCAACGCGCGTGCGCACTTGCGGTGCGCCGGGGAACGCGCCGCTTCCGCGAGCCCGCCCGGCCGGCGCACCAATTACACGGCGGGGTGTGGAGAGCTGCGCGCATGCGCAGAGGGCACGGCCGGGGCCGTCCCGCCTGTGGTGGGGGCAGAGGGGGCGGCCAGGGTCCCTCAGAGCCCNCCTCCACCATGCCAGCACAGGTGTCTGCTGCACAGAGCTGTGTGTCATTACACTGCAGGGAACGTGCTCCAGCAACAGTGGTGTTCTACAGCGTTATACAGCACACAACCTGAGCAACAACCCTCTCGGGATCCGTAAGAAAGCCGAAAATAATCGTTTCCCATCCTCTTACCGATGTTGATTAGGCCTACAGAATAAGAGCGTTCTTTAGTGGCAAATGCAGTTATCTGACTCGGCACCTGAGCAACTTAAATACTAACCTAACGCTGTATTCTACGTCTGTGGCGTTTTCTTCTCCCTCCTTAATAAATAGAGAACTACCCTTGTAAAGAACCACATAAGTAAAAAATTCGAGGTCTCTAACACGGTCCGTAATGGCCAGAGCTTCCCAGCCTATCTTCAAAGCAGCCACAACCCGATCTCCACTCGGACCCGCGGCGGAGAGAAGAATAATTTTTAAAAACAATGAAATTAAAAGAAGTAGAAAAAGCCAGGATTGAGAGACTCGGGCGAAGCCACCGACAGACACCTGTGCAGTAAAGAGAACAGGGGCCCTGCTGTCCGCTTCCAGGCCCGGCCCTCCAGCACACACACCTCACCACGGGGCCCGGCCGCGGCGCTGGGCCCTAGCTCGGCTCTCGCCGCTCCCCAGGGCGCCCCGGCCCAGGGACCTCCTGTTCCCGCCGGCGGCCCCCGCCCTGCCCCGGCCGCGCCGCTCCAGGGCCGCGGCCTAAAGATGGCGGAGGCGGCCGCGCTTCCCTAGCTGCTCCCCCGCCCCGCCCAACACCGAGCCGCACTCACCGCCCAACCAGCCTCTCGTACCGGGACTCTGCGCCCCACCGACACCTCGCCGCCCGCCTCGTCCTCCNCTCCGGGAACCCCGGGCCGGGATCTGCCCCCGGACACTCCGGGAGCCCCGGGCCGGGATCTGCTCCCGGGAGCCCCGGGCCGGGATCTGCTCCCGGGAACCCCGGGCCGGGATCTGCCCCCG
This sequence comes from Leptocoma aspasia, assembly GCA_013399835.1. NCBI lineage: Eukaryota > Metazoa > Chordata > Aves > Passeriformes > Nectariniidae > Leptocoma > Leptocoma aspasia. The sequence goes on along the minus strand of VXAX01007762.1, from coordinate 48,257 downwards.
GGAACCCCGGGCCGGGATCTGCCCCCGGGCACTCCCGGGAACCCCGGGCTGGCAGGCTCCAGCTTGCCAAAAGGGGCACTGCCGGCGGCCAGAGCGGTAACTGCTGCCGGGCACAGCCGCGTTACGCGCTGCTCCGTGATGGTTCTGTCACGCTCACCAAACTCCCAGGCGCCACAACAGGCTCTGCCTTGTGTGGCTCCCAGAAATACCTTAGGAATGGGCTGCCCAGGGAGGTGGTGGAGTCACCGTCTCTGGAGGTGTTTAACGGGAGATTGGAGGTGGCACTCAGTGCCATGGTATAGTTGACATGGTGGAGTTCGCACAGAGGCTGGACTCCATCTCAGAGGGGAGGTGGCACCTATTTGATTCCCTGATTCCGTTCTCCTCTGACCCCTTTGCCGGGCTTCAAAACACAAGCACAACCTAGTAAGCTCAAGGCTTGTAATAATCTATCTGTGTAGGATAGTGGAAACTCCTGAGATCATTTACAGATCACTAGGTCTGTTACACTCCTTCTTGGTAGGCTTAGGGGTGCTTACATCAAGCAGTATTGTGGGAGTGTAAATAAAGAGGTGCAGAATGGCCTTTTTTCCCTGAATTAGTTATGATTAAGACCTAAGAGTCCGTGTGTTTAGATGAAAATGTCTTAAATACACTTGAACAGAAACATATTACAGAGCAAACCTGGTTCAGCAGGAGCAGCTACTGAGAAGCATATGCTGTACCCAAAGGGGACACTAAGCTTTATAAAATAAAGATTTGCCACCTTGGTTTTTCTTCTTCAGTTATTCTGACCCTGTTAAAAGTTCCTGTGGTCGGTTACAGATGCATGTGTGGTTTATAGGCTTGCAGGAGCCACTGCCACCCCAGCTCATACACAAATCTGTTTGAGGTAATGTCCTCCAGGTGAGGTGAGCCCAAACAGTTGTCACACACCAGTACAGCCTCTCAGCACAGCAGCAACATTACATTTCTGGTAAGACCTGAAATAGTATTTTATTTCTCTCCCTTTTGCAAGAACAGTGAGGCTATTGCTTATCATCACAAATAGTGTCTTAACACATCTGTCTGCCTCTCTGTCCCAACGTTCTTTCCTGCAAAATTTTCCTTTTTTCAGGCGTGGTGGTAAGATTACAAGACTTGAAAGAGCTTAAGTTTATCCTAAACAAAAGAATATTCCTTTCAACTAAAAGCTAACAATTTGTGAATCTCCCAGCAGCTGAGCTCTGATAACACTGAGTGTGAGACTCCCACAGGCTGCACCAGGAGCCAGCCCTCCACTGTGTCACATTATTTATTCTTTGGTTCACATCTCAGAATTAGGGCAGTTAGCAACCTAGTTAAGGAGTCCATCCCTCCAGGGGTGGATACCTGCCTGTGTAAACATCAAAATTATTGGGTTTCTTCACCTTTTTGTTTCTGCAGCAGGATACAGATTGGGTGTCTGCAATCACTTGGCACAGAACTGGGGAGCAGAGAGGGAGATGCTGCCCCAAAGCTTTCTCACTGTGATCGTAGTAACACCTCTGATCTGTCCTAAACTCTGCTTGGGTTATTACACTCTTGGAGTCCCCAGATCTCCAGGACCTATTTATTAAAAAGATCCTCATCAACAAAATCATAATATGTACCTTATTTTTATAAAACACACAACTTTAATTAAAAATATCTTTTAATTTACACTAAACAATAGAAAAATATTGAAGCTGTAAAAGTTCACTGTCCCAAACAATAAAACAAAAACCACCACAGATATTGATGCTGCCCATCACTGAAACCTTCTGAGAACCAAGAACAACCTTCCACATACTTTAGAAGTTCCTAAAAACCACGAAATCACATCTACATTTCTGCTGAAAACCAAAAACGTTGACAATTTACAAACTGGGGAGAGAGTTTAGGGAAGAAACAAACACTTGAGCCACGGGGAAAAGGCCTTTCAGGTTCTTTGCTCTCACAATACAGGGGGTCCTTGCCAACATACACGTGGAACAAACCAAAAGGACAATGCTGATCTCCAGCCTGAATGCACCTGTGGCAACACAGCACTGCAGCACCCTGCATCCACCACTACCCTCACTCAGCTGGGAGCTGGACTGACCCAGAGGCCTGAGAAACAGCCCAAGTCCTCAGGGTTTTCTGCTCAGATAAAGGGGCTGAGGGTTAACCTTAATACTGGAAGCTGCGTTTAGTCTGAATGTCATCGAGAATCTGTTGTAATTCTTCATCTTCAAAGCGGCCCTCCAGGCTGCAAGGTAAGAGCAACAAGGAGACGTTAAAGGTTTCAGAAATAATCTCTCCCCCTTGATTCATTTCAGTCATAACTCTCTCCTGTCAGTCTCAACTCACTGTCACCGACCTGTGTGACCACCAGGAGCCACCTGTAACATCACTGTATGAAGAGTGCTCTAACCCCTATGCACTGCTTCTTCTTTACGTGACAAAACTCCATTATTCCCAGAACCTTCTCCTGAGTAATTTCAAAATCTGTTTTCAAAAAAGGCAAGGCAGGTGTAAGCAGACCTTTAAATAAAGTCCATGTAGCTGCATGCTCATGAGACAGTCCATTCTTGCTATGAAATCTTAACATAAAATCATGGAATGGTTTGGGTTGGAAGAGACCTTGAAGATCATCTCATTCCAACCCCCTGCCACGGGCAGGGACACCTTCCACTAGCCCAGGTTGCTCAGAGCCTCATCCAGCCTGGCCTTGGACACTTCCAGGGATCCAGGGGCAGCCACAGCTTCTCTGGGCACCCTGTGCCAGGGCCTCACCTCCCTCACAGGGAACAATTTCTCCCTAGTATCTAATCGAAATCTACTTCAGTTGAAGCTATTCCCTCGTCCTGTCACTACTCTTGTAAAAAGTTTCTTTCCCTCTTTCTTGTAGGCTCTTTCCAGATACTGGGAGCCCACAATTAGGTCGTTCCAAAGCCTTCTTTTTATATAATGACAAATAAGGAAAAAACTGTAATTCAGATGAATGTTTCATTCCCTCCTCTATCTCAGGCCATGAGGTAACCAATCAAGACATGAAGAAGCTACTGCTCCCCCCTACATTATCCACAAAACAGTTCATTTGCTCCAATGGGAAAAACTCCAAGGAACACAAATGCAGCCAAATAAGAAGCCCAATTTAATAGGTTTACCCTTGATCCAGCAGAAGCTCTCAGGAGTGCATTAGGGACATGTACAAAGTGTGTTGCTGTCAGATCAGTGGGCAGGGGAAGAAAGACCAAGACCAAATGTTCTTCCACCAAGGGAGTTGGACTGAAGAGAGGGTACCAGGGCATGGCTGGCTTTAGGTCACAGGGAAGTACAGATCAGTCTCTGTACAATATGTAAGTGCTTACCTAGGAATCAGAGCTTTTGCTTCCTCAGCTGTTTCAGGACACAAGTTAGCCAAACATGCCAATTCAAATTTATGAAGCTTCTTCTGGAGCAGTAAGCTGTAAGGAAAGACATCAATTTGATGGAATTACAAGACAGAAATATAAAGGGGCTTAAACTGAAGCAAATGTTTGTCTTTTTGCACACTGCTTTTGGCACTGAAGTAATTTTTTTCAGGAGAAAAGACTGATTATATAATGCATAGAGGAAAAAATAAAATCCTATCTGCTAACTCCACTTCCCCTGAATTATTCTGCAAAGTCTAGAAAATCCTCCTGTTTAATGCAATCAGCTGCCAGTGAAATACTGAAAACAAAGCAGTTCAGAAGGCTTGACCTGGACAAAGCATAACCCTCCATTAAGAACTTCTTGCCTCGTTAGGGAGACAAAAGACTCAGAATTAAGGAACAAATCACGTAACACCACCTAAAACATACTTTTGTAAAGCAGGACTAATCCGAGGGATCCAATTTTCTAACACAGTGTTTGTCACACTATTGCTGTGGTTCGTTTATTAACAAAGGACTTTTGACAATAATATTAGAAGGCTAAATATGATTTATTAAAATGACTCCATAGTTAGAGGATTTGGGCTGTAATGTATTTAGGTATAGAGCTCAGATGCTTATTTCTTTATTCTCTGTACTAGAATGCTTACAATCTCAGAGAGACAACAGCTCTTCACCTCATAGGTTGAAAGAGAGAACCTCTATCTCCCACTCTCAGGAGACAGGCAGAGCAATCCAAATGTCCTTGAAGCACAACACAGAGATTTTGTTTACAGAAACCTACACAGAGTAAAAAGACAGTAAAAGAGGCTTTCCTATGGGAAAATTTTTCAACAGGCTTGCACACTGAGAAACGTACAATATGTTCACACCCCGACTTTGCCACTCACCTGCGCACGCTGGCAATGGTTTCGCGGTTCTTGAAGCGGCTGAAGCGCGCCGTGTAGTTCAAGGTTTTCATGAACACCTCTGACAGCTCCTGCTCGTCCTCGGCGCTCTCGTTCTGCTGCTTGCGGTGCTCGAGCAGCATGTGCACCTCGGAATTCAGCAGGGTTTCTGCAGTTTCAAATTCTGCACTCAAATGAGAGAACGCCAGCGTGAGAAAAGGTGGCACGTGTTTGAAAAGGGGGATTCGCACAAGTTTTGTATGTGATTTAGCTCTGGGTAATAGAGAAGTGAAAATGTCTTTCATGGCAGTTGTGTGAGCCCTTTCACCAATGACTGAGCAGCATTTCATACTGAAAATGCTGATAAAAATTACACTTCGAGTGACAGTCCAAGGTGTTTGTCTTTTTGACCGTGTATTTTACACCTGCAGTCCTGACATTCAGATATTTTCATATTTGTGCAGTATGTTTTCTCGAAGTAAATATGAATGCTGTTGAATGTTTTTAAAAAGGCTTCATTTACCTGAAAATTTAACTGACCTATTGAAATTTTATTATCAGAAAAAAAACCATTTTAACCCACCTTAAAAATTCCCCTCCACTTTTAATCAACTTGGAATTCATTTATCATCACCATACCCTCTGTATGTATTCCAATAACAAGAATATCTTTCAACATCAGCAGTATGAGCTGTTCAAAGCAACAGGGTCAAAAGCTGCATCCCAGAGTGCCCGACAGCACTGTTTTATACAAGCAGATACAGGGACTGCTAGAAAGGGGCTGGCAACTCTTATTTTGCCTTGAGTAGTAAATCAGCTTGGGCTAAACATGAGATTTTAGCATAAAAAATATAAAAAACAGTCTTTCAGAACTTCCCTATTGTTCATAACTCAACAATGCAGCAATGCAGCATGATGTCCATTCCTCCCCTCCTCCTTTTATTTCAGGGTGGCTCCAAGGTATAAAGACATTTCTAGAATTTATACTGAATTAATTTCCTGAAAAAAACCCACGCAGACAGTAAATGTCCATAGTTACTAACTCTGGATCTGGACAGCTGGTTTCCTAACTGCAGCAGTATTCACAGATTTCCAGAACGGCTTCAGCTGGAAGGGACCTTAAAGCCCATCCAGTGCCACCCCCTGCCATGGGCAGGGACACCTTCCACTGTCCCAGGTTGCTCCAAGCCCTGTCCAACCTGGCCCTGGACACTTCCAGGGATCCAGGGGCAGCCACAGCTTCTCTGGGCAACCTGTGCCAGGGCCTCACCTCCCCCACAGGGAAGAACTCCTGTGTCAAAAAACATCACTGAAAAGCTTATATCAAAAACCAATAACCTTTTCACTATAACCTGACAGGATTTTTTTTTAATACCGTACACACACGTAGCAGCCCACTTAAGAACCGCCATATCCTAGCAATCATGAGATCCTTAAATACATACAAATCATTTATTATCCTGATTTTTAACACTCAGGGCTTAGTAGCTGCTGGAGGGCCGTTGAGCAGCGCTCCGGCCCACGGAGCCTCGGCGAGGCCCGTACCCTCACAGGCGGCCACTGCCGGCCTCCCACCACCACCCGACCTCCGGTTTCTCGCCGCCCCCGCTCGCACCTTTGGGGAAGACGAGCTGCGAGGCGTCCTCCTCCACGTCTGCCGCCCGCGGGTCGCTGCCGNTCTCGGGGCGGGGGCTGGGGCGGGCACGGCTCTGCCCGAGTGAGGATTGAGGGCTCAGGGCTCGGTTCCGGGTGAGGGGCGGGCACGGCTCTGCCCGAGTGAGGATTGCGGGCTCGGTCTCGGGTGAGGGGCGGGCACGGCTCTGCCTGTATGAGGATCGAGGGCTCGGTTCCAGGTGAGGGGCGGGCACGGCTCTGCCTGTATGAGGATCGAGGGCTCGGTTCCAGGTGAGGGGCGGGCACGGCTCTGCCCGAGTGAGGACTGAGGGCGCGGCTGCTTCTCCCGCTCTCTGAAGGGCGGGGGCCGGTTCTACCCTGGGCGCTGCTGCGGGTAAAAGGGCTCGGTTGCCGCTCTGGGGCACTGAGGGGAAACAGCGGGAGCAGGGAGGCTAAGTGCTCTCCCAACAAAACAGCCCTCAGAGGTGTGTTTAAGCTGGCTTAGTAATTAGCTGCTTTTAGAGAGGGAAGGCAGTGGGATGCTGAACGTTGTATGTACGAACTAAGGGCAAATAGCTGGGACAGACCGAGACTCTGCAAGTCCCTAACAGGAGGGTGTACCAGGTGGGGGTCGGCTTCTTCTCGCAGGCAACAGGCGACAGGACGAGAGGACACGGTATTAAGATGCGCCAGGGGAGGCTTAGGTTGAATATCACGAAGAATTTCTTCACTGAAAGGGTGATTAGACATTGGAGTGGGCTGCTCGGGGAGGTGGTGGAGTCACAGTCCCTGGAGGTGTTTAAGGAAAGATTGGAGGTGGCACTCAGTGCCATGGTCTGGTTGACACGGTGCTTTTCACTCAAAGGTTGGACTCGATGATCTCAGAGGTCTTTCCCAACATAATCGATTCTGTGATCATGAACCCGAAGTCTTACAAGGCACGAAACCAGGGCCCGAGAGCAGGACTGTGGGAACACTGAGGGACACTCGTCCTTTGTGTGACCAAACTCTTCTTCTGCTCTGTCCTTTAGGAAATAACCAAAGTGCTCAAAACTGTGCTGGTGCCCTTCATCAGACCGCACAGCAGCATCCATCTGCCCAGGAGCACCTGAGGGCACCGAGGCATCAGATGCATCTTCATTCACACCAGTGGATCAGGCAGCTACAACCAGCTCCTTTTCACTACCGAACGTCCTCCAGCTGGACAGCAAACCCCAGCCTTAGGAAAACTGTGACTGTGCCAGAATTTCTGTCTAGCTCACTGTGATTAATAGACCTCAGACTGTAAGAAGGGAGTATTGAGATCACAAATTACACACTTCATAAGGAAGGTTAATTTTCAGACTATCCAGAAGCAATCTACAGACCCCTCAAAGTCACAGGCTGGCTGAAAATGAAGACATTTCTCCCAACACTGCCAGCAAAATAACTTATGGAGCAGTGTTCTCCCTAGGGAGCTCACATGTAAGTGCCTAACCTAAGACTCTTAAAGTAATCATCTTACAAGCCCTTACTATGTCATCCTGCACCCTTAAAGTAAGACAAAAATAGACTGTTGAAGGATTTATGATAAAAAACGCTCCTGTTCTCATGAACTTGTATCTGAGCCTAGGTGAATGGTTTCCTGCATGCTGGGAAAAGGAATGAATTTAAAATAAATTAGAAGAATATAAAGAGATCAAATAATAGATTTTTAATATTTGTTATCTGGATAATGAGCATAGCAGAGAAACTGATTGGAAAGTAATTTGCTAAGTGATACAAGCAGAAAAGACATTCAGGAAGATGGAATGGAAATATCTTGGGGAACATCTGGGAAATTAAACAATTTTAATTAGGCTTACAAGAAAACAAGGAAATCCATGCCAGATTGAGGAGAGAAGCATTTAAAATCCCTTGGAATCCTGTTGGCTTCTCAAATAACCCATCAACTCAGAACATTGTGATTCTCAGGGCAGTAGGTAGCTCACAGAGGTTTGTTATTAATTTCTCTTTTTCTTTTCCCCCAAGGATCCATTCTACTTAAGTATACAAAACCAAGGTTTTACAGGTAAAGAGGCTATCATGAAAGATTAAGTTCATTATCACTGATGTGTTTGGTTAAGGTCTCAAGAGCAAAATAAAAATGTTCCTGAATGGAAGCTGCTTCCCTCACCTTTTTTTTAAAAAGAATTTACAAAACAAATTTATAAATCCCATAGTAAATATCGTTCAGCTGCTGCAACAAACTAAACGTAGCAGAGTACCTGACCTTTTGTTATTTTTAAAATGCACTGGCTTCTTGCTCACTAATAATGACTGTTTTGGCATTTATCAACCAAATATGCATAGAAAAGTAAGGTGAGCTTGACTAAAATAGTCACTGGCTAGAGGAACTTGCGTGCAGCTTTACTGGTGACATCCTAAACAAACCTATTGCAAAAAAAAGAATACTTGGCCAAATGTAATTTCTCATGAACAAAGTCTCTAATATTCCATGTTCCAGGGCAAAAGGCTTTGATCCTTGCTGGAGACATGGTATTGAGTAGCAGATTATTAGACAGGCCTATCATGGTAATTCCAGTGTTGCCACAGTCTAAAAACAGACCCTGGAACGACTAATGGCACCTACACAGACCTTAAAAAATGCTCAGCTAAATATCTCCGTGTAATCAAATGTAGGAACAACTAACAACAAGGATCTCTTGTTACTAGCATAAACCTAGTTTGTAATATGCTTTCCTTCTAATTCATCAGCAGAAGAAATGTGATTTTTCTAGGAGTTTTTTAAGCTCTCTAACAGTAATTATGTCTCTTCAGTGGAGTGCCAGTGTGATAGGAGTAGATCCTTGTGGAGATAACCACCCACTGAGAGCACCATGTGCCACAGCAGCCAGCATTGCACAAGACATGTGTGATTTTCATCTGTGTACTAAAGGTATAACTCTTCTGGTTTAGGTCTTCACACCATTTTACCTTTATTTTTACTCCATTGAAAATTATATATCCAAAACCATAATGAATGAACATATATGAGCCAAGTAAAGTTATATTAATATCCAGTAATAAAGTCATAGTAAGACTCTGAATGCAAAACTACATGATCTGTTAACTTTTTAAATACATATATGACATTATCAACTGGTTGTATAATACATAATTTATGCCAGAATTAATCTGACTATAAGAGCAGTCAAGCTGACCATAGAAAAAATATGGTTCAATAGTCTGGATATTGTTCAATTTGTAGAATTATATACTTGCTTTAAAGAACATGGTAGCAATACTCTTCTGTGCTTGCAGTGTTTTGAGAGTGATCATCAAACATATTCACAAGTCATCTTTCCCCAGACTGTGGCAAAACCATCTCAGGAACTTTCCTACCCTACTGCTCCAGGTACTATCAGTGTACATGTTAATTTATTGAGTTGTATATGTAAGTGTTCTGGTTTTCATTTTTATTTTCAAGATAAAAATGGCATTTCTCCATCACAGATAAGACAAATCTCTTTTTTGTGTTAAAAAAAAAATGCTAGTTATTCTTCCTTTGAAGTACCCTCTAGGAGTTTCTGCTAACCTTTCTGTAATTTGGTTTGGTGCTAAATGACCAATTCATTTTGTTTCTTATTTCAAACAGAAGTTACAACAGAAGAAACTGTTTCCAGGAGAATTATCCTGGTTTATATTTAGCCTGGATTGACCTATTTCAGTGTGCAGTCACATGCACACCCTTCTACCTGGCCTCATCCTCCCTGGGAGCTGCTGAGTATTCCTGTGGTCACGGAATGCAATGTGCATGGAAGAAAGAACCTCTGATGAAAGACAGCAGGCAAAGATTTTATGTCTGATTCAAGAGGAAACCAAAAAAAAAAAATCAAGTAGGAAAAGCATATGACACTAAAATACACAAATTAAGCCACTGTATTCCTGCCAACAAAGCTGAGAGAATACACTTGGTAACTCCCCTGGGCATATGAGAGCAGTGGATGGTAGGGATATGGGTGATTTCAGAACTCACAAGGAAATTCACCTGGAATTCACCTGGAAATCACATTGGTCACAGCATCTGCCTCACATTGCCTAAGGGATTGACTTTCCAGCCTTCCTAGTACCAGCACCTGAAAATATGTTTTTGCCTTTGTAGTTGTACTGAGATAAATGAGCTTCTCAGGCATATTTCAGTCGAAACTACTCTCCCCCTTGGTTTAGTAGGTGGCTTTTTAGGGTTCTAGGGCTGTTTATTGACATCCAGGGCTGCCCTTCCAAAGAGCCACAAGCAGAGAATGTAGCATCTCTAACTATAAAGTTAACAATTATGTGAAAATGTATGGGAAAAATATGTAAGCCAGAGATCCAATTCAAAACTACTGTACAATTCAGTTAATTTTGTCTCAAAGCAAACATTAAAATAGTAAGAATCTAGAAAGATGGGTGTTTTATTCCTCTGAAATAAGGTTTTTAAAGCACCTGAAGACTATGTCCCTGAAGTATAGACGATTTGTTCTCAGTTCATTTTAGAAGAAAAACCCCAAAAGAACAATTTTGAGTTTCAGATTTACAGTACTCTGTATGTATGTACTTTATACATTTAACCATCATGACAACTGACAGAAAGTTATTGTCAAGCAAACATTATTTCAGGATACAAAGACACTGCTATGCCATTATTAACAAAATATATTTAATATTTGGTTTTAATTTTCCTACTGTTTTTCCTTGCTTTCTTGTAGTGAGCCTGTTTGACTATTGGTGTGTTTCCAGACAGCTGTCACCCCACTCTGGCAACCCTCCCTGGATTTGAATATGTGGTGTAATTTACAGGTTTGCTATTCATACCTGTAATATATTGTTTGTCTTTGTAGATGAGAACAATTTCATCTTGTTCCCCCATAAAGGCTGTGAGAACTCATATAAAGAGGACAGTACAAATAATCTTTATCCATTATGATTTATTCTCTACAATACTTCATTAGAGGATAGAGTTCAATTATTTACACTCAGAAATTATTATATAGGTAGGAGGCAACCAAGTGTAATATAAAGAATTGGTCTGATGTCTCTGCACTGTAGGTCAAAAGAGGTCTCCTGCTTTAAGGAAATAAATTAACCAAAATACCCCCAACAAAACAACATGTAGTTTCTGAATACAAACAGAAAACAGCACTAGTAGTCAGTGAAGACTGCAGAAGTTTGTTAATGTACTATGAAAACAAATTATTCTGTGCAAAGGTTAAAATGAACTCTTAGATTTCCTTACAGATTTTTGTTCTGATAAATTGTAGATATGTGATATTTTGACCATATAACATTCCCAAACTGAAATGGCTTCAGTTGAGATTGACTGTTGAACAACATGAAAAAAAAATTAAGAACCTCACAGTGGAAACATTTCAACACTGACAGACTCCAGTGATCAAAGACATTCTCCTGTAGTTACCGTAAAACAGAGACATTTCATCATTGCAGTGAGATTATTTATCAGTTGTGGTTGTCATGAGAATAAGCCCTTCTAGACCAAAAGGCACTTGCTTCTAAGGATGAGTTAATCCAGATCAAACTAGGTAACAGTTGCTTTTAGGAGTTCTTACCAGCCGTCCACAGAGAAAAATCTCAAATCAATTGGCCACTGATTTTGGTTGTTTCCATCTTGAGGCAGTTCAAACAAGTTTGTGTCTCTTTCACCTCTGTCATCCTTATGCATAGCTGCCATGTAATGATCTAGAAACGGGATTATTTCCTGAGACCACCTGTCCTTGTCATACATTTCTCTGAGCTGACTTAGCTACTGACACAGTTTTCAACTGATTTTATAGCTGGACCCTTATGGGACTAAAGCTGAGAGGGCCTGTTCCTTAGGCAACAGACCAGTGTTTCTGATCTGCCAGCTTCTCTTCTCACTGCAACAAGACAAGAACACAGTACATATTTAGAGGCATTTATGTTTTGTTTGTTTATTTTTAAACAGACCGAGTGGGGAAATAGAAGTGGGAGAGGATAATACTTCCCCAGTCCCAAACCACCTGTCCCACTTCAGGCTTAAACCAACCAAGTTACTCAATCCTAAAATTCTTTTCTTTAAAAAAATGACAACTAACCCTGCCCACCCCACCCTTTAGTCATCCCCTAGTCAAAGAAACTGAAATCAGGAAAACACTATACACTGTTGAAGACACAGAACAGGGCAAACACCTGAAAAAGAAACAGTATAGTTGAAAAGCCTGGCACTGTATGCCTGCATGACCAGTCTCACCGAGCGTGCTCAGGGGTGAAGTTTTAGCACCATTTTTTTGCCTTTTTTTAAACCTTTTAGAAATTAAATTCTAACATAGAACACTTGAACAGTAATGAGTGTAGCCCTATGTATCATACTGTTTGACAGCTGAAAGGTGAGTGGTATGCCTGGAGCTGACCCCACCCTCCCCCATCACTACACGGCACCTGGGGGAGTAATTACAAACTGGAGTGGTTTGAGACTCATTTATTCTCAGCAGCAGGAAGTCACAAAACAATCCTTTCATCTTCAATTGCTTTTCAACAACGTCACAAGGGAAAAGTGGCAATTTGTAGGAATGACCCAATACGGAAGAAAAGCTGGGTCAATATTGCACCGTTATCCAGAGGAATCGCCCTCACATCTCTCTCCTCCAGCAGAACTTACACCAACATGAAGCAAAATGGCACAAGTTGTGCCTTGCTTCCTTAGGACCAGGGGCAGCACCCTGCAGTTCTCAGCTTCCTACCAGCCCTATTCCCTGCCACACCACGGCATAATTTCAGGCTTCAAACACCAGCCAATTACAACACACAAGGAGGCTCTGAAGATGTGTGGAACTAAACAGCCATGACTCTGCTATGCACTTGTGTTCCCCTCCCTGATCATTACTGACCCTCCAGAAGCTTGGAAAACCAACCAACCAACCAACCAACCCCACCCTAAATTGTTTTCTGAAGTCCAGTTATCTCATTGAAAGAGTGTCATAATTCAGAGTTTATGACACCCCTCAGTGATGCTGCAGAACAACTGACAACTTCCCTTCAGAAAAGAGTATTCCTTGTGATCATCAACCACGGGAGAAGAAATACAGAATGCATAAAAGTTTCATGCTGTTTGGGTAATACAGATTTCCCCACTCACTGCCTGGATGTGGCAATGACTAAGCTGAGTAAGATAAATCTTACCAGCAAAACTGAACAGCACCATTCCATAGGCCTGGAATAAACCGGAACACTCACAGCCCCTAAGATCAGTAGTCATACCAGCAAAAGTGGCTGTTCTATCAAAAGGAAGGTTCCCCAGACTGTTAGCTTAAATTAAAACAAATTTCAGTCACCGGTCTCACTTGTACGACTACAGTCAATGCTCTGCAAACCCCTCCCCAGCCCTAATCCTATCTCCTACAAATATTTGGAAACAAAATTTGGTTGTAACAAAGACTGTCCAGGGACACTCGAGGATCCTCTCCTCTGCACACAGCACGTGCCATGTCGCTCTCTTACAGGCAAAACAGCATTGTATTTCATAGCAGGCTTCATCACCAAGAATCCAGCCTACCAAGGATCCGAGCCTTAAAGCCTTCAAGGGTTTATTTAAATAATGGGTTAATTTTTCACACGTTTTCTGTCCATGAGGATGGGGTGCTATCCAGGTGTTCAACCCTCCCCAATATCATGATGTCCGCCTGCGATGCGTGGGGACTGCAATCAGCTCTCAGTACACAACAGATACCAGAGGTTAAAAAAAATTAAAAAGAACCTAAAAAATGTTTTGTTGGACTCCGTTGCCCAGGCTGCCAGGGGAATGCTCCTACTTGATCTGGGGGGCTTCCATAACAAACAACTCAAGTTTCCAGAGTGTCAGTAACACCCAGGAACAGATCAGTCCGCAGCAGCACTTTCACTCCTAAAGGTCTTCTGCACCTCACGACAGTTCGTAGGCATGGAGCCCCAATCCAACTGAACCCCCGCTGGGAGGGAAGGCTGAGATAAGGCTTGGGCCCCTGAAGTCCTGGCACGCTCTCACCCTCCCCCCAGGTCAGTGGGAAGGCAGACTTGGCAACGGAAGCTAGCATCATAAAATGGTGCAGTAATAGAAGTAACTGGACCAGGAAGAGGAGGCGTCTGCCCCGATGATGTCATAGCCGTTGGCAGCAACTGGGGAGTGGGACTGGTCATGCAGCCGTGTGTCAGGAGTAATGATTGTAGAGGGGGGGGGCATGAAGGGTGCCATTCTGGAAACAATGCTGGCGGGAGGCCATGTACTCTGCATAACTGATTGTCACCTTCTCACTGCGGTACCTGTGGGAACAGGCACAAAAACAACGTCAGACTGAGCAGCGTGGAGGGACTCGGCATAAAACATTCGCCCCAGACTCCCCGTCAGCTCACAGCCAGTGAAGTCCAAGAGGAACCCACTGGTATGAATAACCTATGTGAGCCTGAATTAGCTCACACAGTGTCCCAAAAGATGAGTCCCAAGCAAGGTGATCATAATTAAAGGGATGCCTGAAGTAGCACACAGGAAATAAATGATTGGTTTGTATTCTTTTTTATCCAAGCACAATGGACCGAAATGGCATGAAAAGTTTGCTGGAAAAAGATTCAACTACAGTGATTAAATAATCAGTATTTCACTATTGTTTACTTTTGTGATTATCTCCACATTTGAAAAGGCAGTGAAAGAAATTGAGAGCTGGGTAAAGAGAGGTTTATTATACCACATAAACAACTTAGTCCATGTTATACAATCAGAATTCACAAAATGTGAAGTTCCTTTGGAGAAACTGGAGTTTTCCAAGTTCTTCTAAAGCATGCTAAACAACAGCCAGCTATAAAGTGGTTGAGTTGTACTAAGACCATATTATGTGAGATTTTAGTGAAAACCTTCGTCCTGTCATCTCCTGTTACAGAAAACCCTGCACACTCACCTCATTTCTGTAGACATAAAGAATGACCTGATACTTTTTCTATACAAAACCAGAAAGTCCCAATTTTTACTAACATAAAAAGGGCACAGAAACCATAAAGGCGCATAAAGGACGCAGAAACCAATAGGACAGCTGGGGGTATAGAAAAGCAAGCAAATTCTGAAAACCAGCCAAATTTGAGTGTGGTTTGGTTTTAAGACAGCTGTCACCTATGAATAGCTACAGCATTCACAGATGAGCACACTGAGAAAAGGAAGTTCATTGAAAAGATAGTGATAAAAATCAACCCTTTTAACTCTCAAAGGTTCTGCTTCTGATCTTTCACATATTGGTAATATTAAAACCAGTGACACTTCTCTTAGAAAAATGCCAACTTCGATCCTGCATGGACCAAACACACTGTGCTTAATTCCATGTCCATTATATGCTTAACACATGGCATTTGTGATTTGGTCTTTCACACTACATCTCTGCAAGAGGCATAAAGACTTACATCAAGCACAAGTGTTTTAAATCACTCAGAAAACACTATAAAGTAAAATTAAAAGACAACAAATACATTTACTTACCTGGTAAGTTTAATTGTTTTCCTAAAATCATTGGTAATGGGAGCCTTAAAGCCACCTTTCCTGAGTAAGGAGTCTATGGTCTGGATCTGATCCCAGTCTATTGAAAAATAGAAGCAAGGCAAATTTTTCAATATAAAAGAAAGTTTCAAAGACACAAGAGATGCATTAAAAGGACTCTAGAAAAACAAACAACTGATCAGGAAACACTGAGCTTTAGAAATCCTAGTGTTGAGCTGGACATATATGGTCTGATGCATGCACACTATCTGCACATGCCTACCCCTTTAAACTCATATTGGAGCTGGTCTGTGAAAGAGCAATTCCATTTTCTATTCCATGTCTTCTTATAAAAGTCTGTGCCTTGCTACTGTTGCAGGGACCCCAAATGTTTTCATCATGTGCCACTTAGCTCCCCTGAAAACAAGATAACACTTATCTCTTTACACAGACAAATTGGGATTGATGCTCTAGTGATAGCACAGTGCACTGCTATGTGACAGATCAGAGTTAAAATTCCTACCTTAGTCTTTTGCCCCAGAGCCAGGAGGATGCGACCACTCCACTCTGCTAGGTGGAGGAAAGGAGGAGGCAATATTTTGAGCAGTTACCATGGTGACCACTACTCTATTTGAGTGGGAAGTGTGCTCCAGAGGGGCTGTGTTTCTAGCCCTCCTCTGGAGGATGCTACTTTAGCAAGAATGAGGAGGAAAGTGACTCTCCTGTTGGTGCTGTGCAGCGTGCAGTTATCCTAGCTGGTGGGAGAAACATACAAGAGGAAAGATGCAATGCTGAATGAGGCTGGAAGATCCATACTTTGAGATCCTCTATTTCTTCAGCCCTAAAACATTCTGGCACTAAAATACAGCTGTGCAAAGACATGGGATGAGAGACAGGCCAGATGAAAACCCAGCAGCAACTGTATCAAGGTTAAGCCTGGTAGTTCCATGGCACCACTATGAGGACAGCACTGTATTCCAAGCCCCAAATTGATAGATTTAAGTTATCCAATTCTGTGACACAATGTGTTGACGTGTTTGGCTGCTATCTCAAACCCACCTTGTTCCTTAGCAACCTCAGGTAAATACGTGGCTGTGCGTTTGACACCTTTCTCATTGATGAACTCTATTCTGATCCCATGGATTCCAACCTATAGATGGAAATGAACAGCCAGATAAGAGGTGTTTGCTAGCACTGAGCCCATGACTGAGTTGTCATTCCCACAACGCTGTGCATCTCTCTCTGGACACTTTGGCTTTTGCCTGGGTAAGGTCATTCTCTTCCCCACTGTCTGCTCTTGCCTGGCAGGTCTCACAAGGAGCTCTCTTAGCCACCCTTCCCAGACAAGCCTCACCAGTGTCCCTGCCACTTCTCCTGAGCTAAGTCTTGTCAGTTTTCCATCTCTTGTGTCATGCAAGAGAGACAAAATCTCTGCACGTAAGAATGATGCCTAAAATTACCTGACTATAAAGTCCATATATATTTTTTTCTTGAATGAAATACACTTCCATGTACAAGGTCCTAAAAACCACTCATATCTTTGGTCTTAACTACTTTTTATTTCCAGTTCCTATCTACACCATCAAAATACTTTCCAGGTTTTTATACAAGTATTTACACCCATTTCCTATTGGGCCAAGTCCATGAACCACTTTCACGTTTCTTTTATTCCCATTCATATCCCCCCCAACCAAAAGCACACTGCTAGGCCATCATCTTCCTTCCTTCCTTCTAGTTTTCCAGCCCCATTTCTTCTATTCCAAGTCTCCTCTATGCCCATACACCCCTGTAATGAAGGAGATACATCACCATGTACTAACCCGAACCCGAATGGAACGAGAGAGTGATGCAGAGTTCCAAATGCACCTGTTCTCACCTCCCAGTCCAGGTAGTCACTGGCATCCTCAAAGTTAGTGAGGAGGGAGACAGAGCAGAAGAGTTTGGGCAGCTCCTCGCGGGTCAGGGGGGGAAATCGGCTGTCCTTAAGTGCACTAAAGGGAAGAGAAGACACATCACCCAATACCAGCACCAAAATAAAGTGTCAGATGCTCAATTATTCCCCTTTTGATTATGCCTGCATGAAACATGTTTCTCTGCTACTGCAGAGAAAGTGATTTGCATCTCTCCCTAATCTAATGAACTGTAATACCAGTGGCAAGCTTCCTGGTGCTGTCCAATGCCAACTGCAGGCAGAGAGAAATTATGTGCTACAGATGTCAAAACTGTTAGTAAGCAAGACAGGTTTGACAGTACCCTTAAAATGCCAACTGCAAGTCACCTTTTGCAAAGGTGTTCCACTACATCCTGATGCATCACCTCACTGCAATTATCATACACTCAGGTTTTGTTCATCACAAAGCATATTACATTGAACTATGCTGATCCAACATCCTAACCTTGAATCCTTACAGATCTTCAGTGAACGAACTAATCCCATATTTATTTCACATTTATTTCATTTTTGACAGTTACCTGGTTAATGTATATTCCCTGAGTCCTGAGTGAAGATTCATGGCTGAAAAGGTCCCGATGCAGCCACGAAGCCGCTTGTCTCGCCCCGTCTTCCACGTCACAAAGAGTGGACTGAAAAGGCAAAAAAAAAAAAAGAAAAAAAAGAAAGAAACCCTCCAGCCTCTACAGATATTTGGTTGCTAAGGGGAGACAACCAAGGTATGAAAGAGCCCCATGCCTTTGCTTTCTTTCTCTCCAGTAAACCCCAGCAGGCAGGTTTGCTCACCTGCTCTCCAGCAAGAACAAAACTTCATGCCCACACCCCCCACATGTGAACCCCAACACTTCCCTACACGTTTTCAGCACACTCCCTCCTCTCCAGCAGCACTCTGAAGTCCTCCACAGACACCTTCCTGGCCAGACTCTGTGCTGTCTTCTAATGAGTGAAATGGTTATTTGATCCCACTGATTACCTGTCAGTATTGGCCTCACTTTGTAGCATCCACTAGTTTCCAACATAGGTCATATAGAAATTAAAATGGATGATGTGAGTTAGTTCTTTATACTACCATTTCTATAAAACAGATTTGCAACAGAAGCTTTTCTGTTTTTCTTTTTAAGTAATGAAAAGAAATCCAGATTATTTTTTCTCTCTGTTATTTCCATGACTTCTGGGTGCATCCCTAAGGCTCAAGCAGTTTATGTCCCCATCTTTTGCTTACCTTACATTTGATTTGTATTTACATGTATTTTCTCCCATTGAACACATATCTAAAACATTATTGTTCCTACTCAAACATCACCTAGATTTCCACTTTCCTGTCTACCATCACGAATTTACAGGCATAACAATAGGTTCTCAAACTCAGCAGGCTCATTTCAAGCTGTTAAACTACAACTCCTGATTTGGCCTTAAAGAATAACAAGTTCAGCTTGAGTATGAAGAGCTCTACGAAGAGATAAATAGGGAAAGATGACTGTGAACTTTAAATACAAAAAAATTAACTTCTACAGAAGTGAGTGAAATTGCAAAGAGATGTAGAGAGAAACAGGACAGTGGTGGTTGCAGCTCTACAAAAATGTCCGAACATCTGCAAAATTCTGTAAGGCAACTGATAATGCTGACCTAATTATAAAACCAGGGTGAGTGATTCTGTGACTTGTTCAGAGTACTGACTGCAAGACATCAGTCTGTGGATTTCTACTGAACTTTAAGTAATATGACAGCGTACAATTTTCTGAGATTAAAACAACATTGACAGGAGGTTTGAACCATCAAGACTGATTTGACAACATAGCTCAGACACTTACTTTCCTCAAACTCTTGAAGCTCTTGTGAGCAGTGTACCTCTGCAGCAAACCTTACAAAAATACTAAGATGTTCTGTTCAGGCAACAAAACCAGCACGGAGTAAAGATGATTTCTCAAACACAGCAACAGAACTTCTTATGTCTAAGTACTGGGAACCCAATTTAAACTGTAGTAGTAAGCCAATGCAGACGTTCCTCAGAGCAACAATGGAATTAAATCCATCACAGCATAAATCCATCATTCAGGATCTAGTTACCAGCTGTGACCAAAGGCTAAAGTACTGCCCAAAAGAGCAATTAGCCCTTGAGTGATAACTGTGAAGGACTTTGCCCACAGAGGAAGTAGAAACATCCTTCCACACCCAACAACCTTCTGGTTGGCTTGACAAAGACAGGGGATTTACTGTTCTAGTTTTCCAATAACACTTCAAGGCACTTACAGGATATAACTTCTCTACATTTTCATCTATCTATCATATGTTGAAAGAGCAAACAGAAAAAGAGTGTAAGAAAATACCTTAGAAAACTTTTTTTACAAAAAAAGATACTAAACTTACACAGCAGATCTCTGAGAAACACTACTGTCACAAGTTCAGTGGAAAGTCACCTTAATCCAATAAAAATTTTGAAAGTACTGCTCAGTCCACGTGACACTTACCCCAAAAAGAAAAGGCAAGGGAGAACATAAAAACCACCACTCACAGAATACAAATCTAAGTAAATTCCCCTTCAATTCAAATTGCAGGTTCACATTTTCAATTTACCTCTTTCCCCTTCCAAAGGGAAAAAAATCCCACAACCCATCTTTCCACTGAGCTTTTTGCAGCACAGCTTTATGCATCTATAATAGAAGAGATATTATCAGAGGGGAGAGGATAATTGCATTCAGAAGGCTGTATATTTTAAAATACCTTAAAGCACATTTAAAACCATTTTTCATTGTGGTCAGAACAACTGAGGCATAAAAAAAGATATGATTCTGTACACATAGATAAAATTTCACTATTTTCACTGCAGAGAAGATGATGTTTCTGTCTCTGAAGAATAAATGCACTCAGCAAATTGCAGGTGCAGCTGACAATAAGCCCATTGTTCCAGAACCCCTCCTTGAAAAGTGTTATTTCCCAGATGTACTGAGAAAAGTCACAACAATCTTTTGTCCATGTTCACCCAAGAGCATTTACTGGTTCTTTGCAGCCATATCCTCAGCAGATTATGTCAACTGTTTCTTCCCCAGCCACAACATCCCACTTTATATATGTTTGATGAGGGTTTTTAGGCTGAGAGAGGAATTTCAGCAACTCAAAATTAGCTTAATCAATTGCATCTACAAAGGGAATTTTAAAGTAGAAAAATACAGTTTGTTTAAATCAGGGTTTAGCTTGTACTAGGGAAAAAACTGTTACAGAACAGATCTTATGATGCAAGTATCTTATTATTTCTCCTGGATGGCAACTAGAAACTTCCATGGTTTTAGCACCAGTCTGTAATACCTACTATTAAAAAATCAGACTGAAGTACAAAAGTGGAAAAAGTAACCAATCGACTACTTGCATAGGTTCCAAATTGTAATTACTTGCAGTAACCTGACCAGTAAAGGGGATATTTCCTTCCTTTGCCAAGTTCATTTAGACATAATTACAAGTCTTGCAATGCCACCATCTCTCCACTGATCTGTGACCATCACTGCTAACACTGGAATAAGGGAACTTTACGTCACAGTATCCACCAGCCCCATAATTCCCATCAAGAGTGTTGTCCATGTGCAGATCCCCTCAGGCTGGTGACTGAAATTCATGGTGGTTTTCAATCCACAACCCTGTAACTTGCATTTATTACACCATTTATGCCAAATCCTGAGCTTCACACCTGCTTTTATCTTTACTTTAAAGTTCAGTACCGGTTTAAAAACCAATCTAAGAACAGGCTGTGCCTCTTTGTATTCCATCAACAGTCTCTTTGCCTGTCCAGAGAGACCCCTGGTATAAACCTTTGTTTTGCCCAAACATCTCTTACATTGACATTAATTACATCACAAAAGGCCACAATGCAAATTATTTCTGTATTTTCACTTGGCTTTACTCTTGTATTTGATAACATTTGGCTTGAGATTCATTACAAGACTGTCTCAAGTGGGGCAGTTCTTCCTTATGTGCTGCTCTCCAAGACAGCAAACCCCATGCTTTTCCCTGGGGTACATCCATTTCCTGGGAGCAACAGAATAAATGGTGAAACACAAGAAAATCCAGGTAAGCATTTGCTGACAGGGGAAGAGAAGGGAAGGGCTGGTTATGCTTTGTTGGTGTGCTGATCTAAAAGACTTGCAATTATGAGCACCACAATAACCAGTGAACAATTTTTAACTTTTCAAATCTGGGCATAAAATTCAACCAGCTGCTATTCCCCAAAGGACATCCTTTTTGAAACTAGTCAACAGAAAAAAGCAACAAAATCCAGCCAGAAATCTCCTCTGACACCAAAAGAATGCAGCTCTATAAAACCATCTCTCTCACCGGCTTAACAGAGCAACAGCAAATAACCCTTTGCACTCCAAGTGACAAAACAGTGAGCAGACTGACATCAAATGTTCTAAAGGGAGCCCACTTAACACAGGTATGAATACCAGAAATGTTTCAGCCTGGCAAGTCCCTGGAGCTATATGATGTCCTAGTCCAGAGCATTCCTCTATTCATTTGTATTTACAGTATTAAACAGCTTACTCTGCGGCTGCATTCAGAACATGTATCCATAATCCAGCTGGAATAATAACTGCATGGAAGCACAACCTACATCCAACCTGACAGCAGAAAGGTGGGCAAACAGAGAGAAAGTCCTTGACCTGTTTAAGCCATTGTTCTTTACATCAATTTAAAATTCATTAGCTTAAATTAAGGATGTCAGCAACTTTTTATTTTATCTATTGTTCTGGAGGAGGCCCCGGAGGAGTGTCAGAAGGTCCATCTGTCACTGATCTTTCCCATATAATTCTTTTAACAAACATTTTAACAACATTAACATTTCCACACCCACGCAGTCAACCTTCAGATAAACGTTAGCTCAATCTCACCAAAGTGAAAGAGCTTCATAAATCCTTCTCCTCACTTCTGCCCATACACATCTCCTTTCCTCCTAACCTTGGTATCGTCCTTGAAAGTTAACTCTCTTGGCAGTGCTGGGCTCACGGTTGGACTGAAAGGTTTTTCCAACCTAAATGACTCTATGATTTCTCCCCACATTGCCCAGCTAGCGCTATTCTCCCTAACACACCTTCTATAACTGGTAATTTTTAGATTCCCCTCCCTGCTAAACCCATTCACTTGGACAGCTGAAAACTTCTTTGAGTCCTTGTCCAATCCTCACCAGCCCAGCATTTGTCTCAGGATGAACTGGAAACTTGTTCCAACTTCAACTTCCTACTTTATTCCCTTTCCATTTGTTTTGCAGAAGGAAGTCTCTTCCTTTCTCCAAGTCAGTGTCTCACATTAGAAGCTGGAGCTTCTTCAAATCAATGATATAATTTAACTGGTCTTTTAGTACAACTTTGTAGGTGGCACTGCTCAGGTAATTTTTTGCAGAGGAATCTCCCTACAAAGAAGGGGGCAAACTTTACCAGAACATTACCATGAAGCGGGTTTGCACTCCTCCACAAAGAACACAGTGCCTCATGGGACACACCAGACTGTGAGCTGAAGAAGCACCACACCTCTTCCCACTTGGCCCAGCTCTCTTTCTGTACAGCTAAGCATTTTCCCTCTCAAAGGACACTCTTTAAAGCTCACTCACCTCCACCAACAAACAGCACTTTAATCTTTTGTGCACTTACAATGCATCCTTTTGCTCCCAGCAGACAAGGTAAGGAGCAGAATGCCCCCTTTCCTCCCTGCACACCACTCTTCCCACTCCCCAAAGGAAACCCTTCACCCTTCCCCAACCAAAGCACAGCCCTGAAAGCTGTTTCCCAGCTTTGCTCCCACGTAAGGATGTACTCACTAGGGGTCATTGGTAAATCGAGGAAGCCGTGGCTGAGGGAACCCGTAGAGATGACAGTAGAGTACATCAAAGCAGTAGCAGCACATCTCTGCTGTCACCACCAGGTTCTTGGTGCTGTTGGCAGTTCCATTGGGCCGAGAAAGTGGGCTCAGAGCTCCTGAAGTGGGATTCATTCGAGTAATTGGGGAATTTCCTGGGCCCAAAGTCAAGTCAGATACGTTCTCCCTTCCATTATTCCCATCTGTATGCTGGTGGTTCTGAAGAGGACCTGAACTGGAGCTTGGTACAGTTGTGGTCTGATTCCCATGACTGTGCGTTCCACTCCCAGACAATTTGGGCTTCTTCACCCCACAACAGCCAGCTGCCAGCTTGGGCTCAAGTGGAGGAACACAGCGTCTTTTTCCCATCCTGCTTCAAAACTCGCTGCCTGGAGCACTGCAGAACCCTGGCATGGAGGGGTGGGGAGGGGGGGAAAAGTATTACACAAAGAGTTACAGGTGAGAAACCAACAGCTGCTTCCTTGCCTCTGCTACTAGCAGAGAAAGAAAACCCTCCAAACCACAGACCAAGTACAGCACCAGAGCCAGTTCAGCAGAATGGTGTTTTCACACATAAATGGGAAAAGTATGGACACAACATGCATGCAATCACACTTTCCAAGGTGTTGGACACTTTAATAGGTGGCTCATCACAAAAAACCATCACCAGACTTCCCACAGAAAGAACAAAACTGTGGGAAAACAGAAAGAAGAAAAGAGCTGGGACTACAGATACACCCTATCCACTACTTTTCCTGCTCACCCATTCCTCCTCAGTCAGTGTCTGCACCAGTGGCAAAAAAAGTGCATTTCCCTTCCCTGTTCCTGAGAGAAGAGTGACAGCAGCCCATAATGACACCTTTGGGGCTGGACTCCCAGGGGTGTTGCCCTTGATTTAGCATTGGCAAGATCAAAGAGGAGCTAAAAGCACTGAAACCACCATTTTCTAAACTACAGACTATTTTCCAGACCACGAACTGGAATCTGCATTTACTTTCTGGGATTGGGTGAATGACTACAGCTCCCAAATAAACAGGCAAGATGTGCATGACAGGAAGAGCTGAAGCCAGCATGGTCTGAACAGAGGAAAGTGATAATAGCAGGAAACAGGCATGGTATAACAAACCCAACAGAACAGTGTTTTGCCTGCAAAGACGAAAATATTAGCTCATGCACCACAAGAAGGGGCGGAACAAACACAGGGAGGAAAGGCTGTGCAGACAGAGATGAACAAATATGATAGGCAAGGACTACAGGTCAGTGGCAGGAGCTTAAACACCAACATCACCATGAGATCTGAATACAGCAGGGGAGAAAACCAGGCTGTGAAATGGGGCTCAAAGCACAGGCACGTGAGTCAGAAAACACCACGGGGGACTGAAGTCACACTCAGCTCTCAGCAGTACCAGGGAACTACCGTGACCACCAGAGCAGCCTTCCAACCCTCCCAAGCTCAAACACAGTACTGGCACGCACTGAAAATCAGGTTCTGACATCTCCCTCCCTTCTCTGCACGTGCAAAGACAGTAAACTTTGTTCATGAAGTTTCATTCTGTCACAGCAGCAGTCACA
This sequence comes from Leptocoma aspasia, assembly GCA_013399835.1. Taxonomy (NCBI): domain Eukaryota; kingdom Metazoa; phylum Chordata; class Aves; order Passeriformes; family Nectariniidae; genus Leptocoma; species Leptocoma aspasia. Next base: position 23,528 of record VXAX01007762.1, on the reverse strand, counting down.
GGACTCTGAACTGAACCAGAACAGGTGTAAGGGGTGTTGAGAGGTACACCTCGCATGCCCGCAGTGCTTGCTCTGCTTAGGAGTCCTCACCTCAAGGTTTTAGAAAGACCATAAGGAACAATTCACAAGACCTAAGGAAAATAATAATTTTTCCTCCGATCTCTACTTTTGCAATAATAATAAAATTAAAAAAAAAGAAACAAACGAAAAAGAAACCAAGCCAGGGAAAAGCAAAGCATAACTTTGACAAAGCGACCATGTAAATTCTTCACTGCTTATTAAAAGTAACCTGCTCCGGCTCTATGAGGCTGCTGAGCCTTATGAGCCTTCCCGAGCTACCACTGACGGCTCAGCCGCATTGGGGAGGATAAATCATTATTTATTTATCTGGAAGCACAACACTTGATTCAAGATCGGAGACGTGGCAGGGGCAGAGGGAAGCTTCCCTCTCTTCTCCCCTCCTCTGCAGCAGGGGCCTAACAAAGGCGGCCGCTCGGCTCCAGCCCCGCTTCCCGGGAGCGCCCGGCGGGCGGGCGGGCGGCCGGGGGGCACACCGGGGCACCGGGACGAGCCCCGGGCTCCCGCATACAAACTTTGCGGGGTGTTCGGGGGGGTCCCGCGGCTCCGCCGCGTCCAGCCCGGGGAGACCCCGGGGACCCCCCGTGCCCCCGGCCCGACCCCCCCGAGCAGCACCGGGGCCGCCAGGGNCTCCTCCTCCTCCTCCTCCCGGCCGTGAGGTAATGAGGGACGGACACTCATAGTCCGCCAGCCTCCCGGCGGCGCCAGCACAGCCAAGGCCCCAGGGCGGGCGCTCTGCCCCACGCGGGAACCATAGAGACGCGCGCTTCCGCGCCCTCCCCGTCACGTGAACACCGCACGTGCGGGAACAAACAGTTCCGGGGCCGGGCGCATCACTCGGCAGCAGCGCCGCGCTGCCATTGGCCAGCGGGAGCGATGACGCCGCGAGGGGGAGGGGCGCGAGGCGGGGAGCGTCCATTGCGCGGCTCGAAGCGGGGGAGTCTTCCCTCTCCGTCTTCCCCCCCTCGGTGCGCGGAGCGTTGGTGCGGCCCGGCGCGCTGAGGGGAGCGCGGGGACAGCTCCGGCCGCTGCGGCGGCTTTGGTTACACCCGCGAGTAACCTGTTCATGGCAGGAGCTGCAGGTACCGCAACGGCACCAACGCAGAAATGACTTTCTTAGTATTTCCAACTGCCAGCGCGGCACCCAAATTCTTCCCTCCGCCGTTCTTCACAGCACCATAAAAACCAAAGCGGAGTAGTTACTTCGTGAAGGGTTTTAGGACATCCTGTAGAAACAGAGGCGATCATTGCACCCTGAGAGAATTGTCTGGCAGCGGGGCGGTTTGGAGTCACTCAGTGGAGGGGACAAGGGTGGTTGTGGCCGTACGAGGGATGGGATAGAGAAAACCACAGCGCTCGTTCCTGATTCCCTTCAGACACCACCGGTGGAACACCTGGGCAAAACGAAGAGCAAACTTTGCACAGCCCAGAGTACCCACGCTGCACGTTCAACCCCAAGAGACAAACCGTCTGAACTCTTTCAAGACTGAAAAACGGAATTTATGCTTAAGCAATTAATAAGAGGCATAAAAATGTGAGCTGGAGAAATCTGGTTGAATGTCAGTGGATCTTACTGTCTCCTATAGAATAGAATCACTGAAGAGTTTGGGTAGGAAAGGACCTTGAAGTTTGTTTTGTTCCACCCCCTGCCATAGGCTGGGACACCTTCTACAGCTTGCTCCTGGCCTTCAACATTACAGAATCTACGTGGTGTCCACAGCACAAGAGCAGCACTGTAATTATTGCCATTCTGAGGTTATGGAACAGCATCATCCTTTTAAGTCCAGATGGCAGCCTTGAATACCAACTTAGGAAAACTAAGGTTACAAAGATTCGGGTGAGAATACCCAGAAGAACAGATCAAGAAGGAGTTTGTAACTTTTGCAGTGTTTAAAGGAATCCTTCTCTCCCTTCTTCCGCCCACATACCTTACTCTCTGCTGGTAATGCCTTGCAATGCACCTAAAACCCCTTTGCCAAGATAAAAGTCTGCTTCATAATCACCAGAGAGCTTCTTGTAGAGTTCTTAGGAACTTGGGAGTGTTGGCGCTGTGTTTTATTACCCTGACATCAAACAAATACTTGACCAGTTGTGCATGTTCTTCTGTTCCTGAAGCACAAGAAATGTGAGGTGATAGCAGCAGTTTAATTCCTACCTTTCCTGGTCTTACCTCTGCTTTTAATTTCAACATACACACACAACTACTGTAACTTTCCTAATATAGAAGTTACAATATCATTATATTAGAATTGTATCTTACAATTGAAGTGGTTTCATTTGAACAGGCAAAATCAAGCTAATATGAAAGACTACCATCCAAACCTGAAATAAACTTGGTTTGCATGTGTTAAAAACACAAAAACAGTGTGAATACAAACATTCTACTTCCTTCTCTAATTATAAAAAATGGGAAATAAGAATTAAATACTGTATTTTAATCTAAGTTCTAAAAGAACTCAATTCTGAATAAAGGCAAGATTACAGCACTATAACTGGATGAGGAAAAGAATATATTCTTAACAGAGTTAGTTCATGACTGAAGTTTCCTGCTGAGGAGACTAAAAACGAACCGATTTAGCAATTTTTCTAAAATATTAAGGTTAAATGCACAATTGCATGGGGGATAATGCATATTTCATCTTTAGGACCTGAACTGGGAACTGCATTAGTCACCCTCCACAGCACAGGCTGCTGGCTGGTTCCCAACGTGCTGTTTCTTCTCCCCTCAGGCTTCTTCCAAAGCTTCAGTTTCAAGTTTACAGCTTCAAGAGTTTCACTGGTACAAAGGTACACAAACTGCTCACATACAAAACCCTCCAATTCCTTTATTCGTGTTTTCAGGATGTATGTGGTACATACAATTAACATTACACCAGCTACAGCACCTCTGTTGCAAGAGGTACCTCAACACAAGTATCCCAGAGCACCAACACAGACACAGACACTACAATATCACTTNTAATCTTGACAGCTAGGACTTCTGAGCTGTTGGAGATTCTTTGTGGCAGATCCCCTAGTGCAGTGGCACTGGTGTAAGAAGGCTGCTTTAGACGCTGGAAGGTCAGAATGAGAACTGAATGGGGTAACTGAAAGAGGTGCCATTTCCACTGCTGGAAGCTTGGCTGCTGTCCGGGTCCATAGCTGTGTGTCAGCCTCCTGGAGTCCCCTGCACAACCTCCTGCCTTACAGGTGTGTCCATACCTGACACGTCAGGAGCTCAGCACTGGGACTGGAAAGACTTTAAAAAGGGATGAGCCTGAGAGAAATCTTTGTTCATTATGACAAGATGAAGGACAATCCCTTCAGGTCACCAGGCTTCACGTGTCCATCTGTTCCCTAAACTCATCCTTTTTTATTCCAATGCTCTGCTTAAAAATAAACGCAAACTACAAAAAAGTTCAGCTCCGTTCTGTACACGTTCTCCATTTCCAAAGTCATTAGTCTGCGTTCAAACCTTCTCCTTTCGCTTCAATTTGGACACTTTCTTGACAGTTCCATTTTTGTTTAGAAGCTTCAAAACACGATCCTTGTGATCCAAGACCTTTAGCATGGAGTCTCGAGCCTCATTGATTTGATCCATCACGAGTTTACACCTCTGCATGTTCCCCTGAAAGGAAACACTTGTCATTAACCACAGAATGCCTGCTCTAAGCAATGCCTTTCCACTTCCCTACTTGTGCCCCTTGTAACTGATGACACAGGAAGTGAACCCACACGGGGTTTTTTAGGTCAGCTTTAGCTTTCACTAACAGCAGGATGCCTTGTAGCTAAGGGGATGGTTTTGGGTTGTGAGGCCACAGGACCTACCTGGATCAGTTCATTGATTCGATGCAAGTCATCATCGGTCGCTGCCTTTTTCTTAGGAATGAGTCCCTCCTGCAGGGCAGTCAGTCTCTCATACACATCGTGCTCCAGGTTTGTCTAAAAGACATCAGCCCTTCATGAGAAGGGTCACTGCCGAGCTGGCAAACACTCGCCCATGTTAACAAAGCTACACAGAAACAGTGATAATCCATTCCCCTCTCAGCTGCTCTTGTCAGTGATTCAGAAGATGGAGCCTCTAACAAAATGTGGCACTATCATTCCTTTTAACATCCTGTTTACAGGATTGCTCCTCTTCTGAAGAAACATGGATCCTACCACAACTGCTTCCCCTACTGCTCACAATACTATTCCAGGAATGCAGAGGTTTTGGGGAGTTTGGTGCTAAAATGCAGAGCACCTACCTCACCCCCAACCTGAAACAGAAGCATCCAGGAATGTGGATCAGTGCTGCCTCCTCAGATCAGCCGCACCATCCCAAACAGACGCTTCTTCAGACCTGTGCATCAGCAGGAGGGAGTTGCCAGTTTTGATCATCTGTACAAAATACATCAGCTCTTATGTCTGGATCAAAACCAACACTCCAAGTTTTCAAGCCACTTATGCCACATTCCTGAGAAAGGGGAAAGCATGTCCCACTCCCTTTGGGCACTACACACCAGCTCCTTTAGGGCATCCCAATGGACTGAGTTTGTAAGAATGTCTTCCTGTCTTACACAGCTCCACATTCCCCCGTGTTGCAGGAAGCTCCAAGCCCCGTGCACCTACCAGCTGTAGTAGCTGCGCTGCACAGAGATGGACCTTCCACCCTTGTGCACGACAGGACACACCCTTCTGATTGGCAATCTCTTGCAGCATGGCCTTCTTCTCTTCTGTCACCAGGAAACACAAGAATACAGTACTCAAATTTCAGGAGTTGGCCAGGCTTCTCAAACAACAATAACCCAACTTCTGCTCCCCCTACATCCTAATAAATGACAATGAGCAACATTTTTGATTCAGATAGGAAAGTGACTTCCCATCTGCCATGTACCTGACTGCTGCTCTCACTGACTAACAGGTTATCTGTACTTTCAGGAAGGTTATATCATAACCCATTTTTTTCTCATTTAAAGAACATAGTGCTCAATGTTTCAAACATCTGGCACAAACAATTAAATGGTCCATCTTGTACTACTACTCTCTCCTAGGTGTATTTGCACAGTTGTGAAAACCCAGTCTGCTTAAAAATTCTAAAATACTAGCTAAAGAGTCTGGAAGACAGTATCTGATCTCTGTTCTCCTTGTATTAGGTAAAAAAGTCTTCTTTAAAAGCCCATTTGTTACTTAATAAGACTAGTTACACTAAACATAGAATGTTTGTGATTAAACTGACAAGTGTTAGGTGGCAAATGAGAAAACTCGGCTGCAGCCTATCACCACAGCACGTCACTTTTACGAGGATACCTTTTGTGAGCAATTTTCTATCACTGCACATAAGCAGATACCTCAATAACCACAGAGTTTTTTCATTTACAAAACTGCAGGTGATGGTGTGTGGCCTCCTTCCCTTCCTGTGCACGGACTGACCTTTGACGCGGACGTCGCTGTATCTCTGGAAGTGGTGGTAAGCAGCTTTCCAGGGGTTGCGGTAATGCCGGAGCAGCGTGATGGGCGGCCTGGGACGCACAGGGACGTATCTCACACCTTCCTCATCTACAAAAGGATCCAGAACTGCGTTAGCACCCAGGAGTGACAGCAGGTCGGCATCCACAGCCACTCCTGCAGCAGATCAGTAAGTGCCACCTCATACAAAATGTGTGCTGGGAAAATTTATTTTCCCTGATGTTTTCCCAGCCCTATACAAAAAGCGGTGAGGAACAGATACTTGGAGTCTCTATTACTTGTATTTAGGAAGTGGGAATGTGACAGAGCACCTTCTCTGAGAAACAAACAGAAGAGAAAATACAGACCCCTGAATAAGAACAAAGATACCAGAGATGCCATTACCTATATACTCCTTTGGAGGAGACTTTCGCTTCTCTGCCTTCACCAGCAAACTTTTGGCAGTGGATTTCTCGTCATCAGTGCTGTTTGTTTCCATCATGTCCCCTTCCTCTGTGGAGATGACATGCTGCTGCTTACGGGGTTTCTTCCTCGGTGAGGCACCAGGGGGCAAATCGCTTGGAGGCATGGAAAGATTGTTGGCCAGCAGTGCCAAAGATGGAGACACAGTACTTGTAGTCAAAGGAGGGACTGCTGAGAGAAGAGAAGAACCCAAACCATCAGCAGTGGTAAGATAATGCACTGTTTGAACACTACCTCCAACAGCAGTTCCTGTTTCAGCACAGTGTGAGGAGTGTGATGTGCACCAACAGGCCAGATATTAAGCCAGCAGTAATTATTAGGACAAGCCTATAAGCTAAAGTCTTTAGTGTCTCAGATACATAAAGAATGAGAGCAGAGCCAATTGTCCCTCAGTTGCATCATATTTGAAGCTTATGTTAGTTCAATGGTACAAAAAGGAGTCATGCTAACATCTGTATGTGTTACTGTAAAAAAAACCCTCTGTATGTACACCAGCACAGGTCACTGTCATAGCAAGCAAATCCCTACTCTCTTGTGATAGCAGAGTCAGATGGAATCAAAGCAGGACTGCAGCACTCTTCTTGCAGGAGTCTGCTTGTACTGCCAAGCCCTCAGCACTGCTCAGCAGGTCACTGCACCAACCAACACACCTGTGCAGCTGGCAGCACCATGGCAGGTAGCCTGAGGGAACACTCCCTGGACTTGGAGGGACAATCAGCCATGACCAAGCACAAAATTTCTGGGATGAGATCTCTTGACAATTTGCCCACAAATGCCAGGAAGAGAGAGAAGAACCCCAAGGAGCTTAATGCTATCTGCCCATGCTTGACACATCTGCAGCAAGGAGTTGCTTTCTCACAGGACAACAACACACAGCTTCAAGGAGAGTGATAAAACCAACAGCTAAACCTGAACTTTGACACCCATGAATGTGGCATGCATTCCTATCACTCTGCTACTATACAGTGCCCAGTAAGATCCGTAAGGATCTGAATTTACTGACCATGCCATTTGATAGCAACTATGGCCAAAATGGATAAGTAAGGCAATATAATGAACATTTTGAAAAGTTCTAGAGAAAAATATGCATGAATCACATGAGGGCCCTAGGAAGTCCTACTCTGGCCATGAATTCCTCAGATACAAGAAAGGCCACTGGACCTGAACAGTAGGATTTATAAACAAACTGAATTTAACTGAGCTGTTCCATAATATGTCGGCACCACTACTGAATATGTGCATTTTAGGCAAGGAATTCACACAGACTCTTTGGAGTTGGATCATTTGAACATGAACAAAGCAGCCACAATAAGAAGTGATTTCATGGGAGATTAGGAAAAAGGCAAAAAAGATCTTTATAAAGCATATGGGAACTCTGGTGTTCTGTGCTACCACGGAAGAGATGTCCTTTCATTTTCAAGATGAAACTGTTGAAAAACCCTCCTAATTCCTCCACTGTCTCAAAACCAAAAAAAGCAACCTGATGATTCCAGGCCACCTACCAGATACCGGTCGCATGATGTCCATGGGCTCCATTTCCTCTTTGATTTTGATCTCTGGTACCACAGGGCCCAGCACGGCTGACAGGGCCCCGCTCATGGTGGATGGAGGAGCAGGAGCTGCCACGATGGTGGTGGAAGTTGGTGGAGCAGCTGCCACAGCTCCTGGAAGGGTGGACAGCGCTGCTGCAGGCTGGGAGGTGGGGCTGGCGGCCGCGATGATGGTGGGGATGGCAGAGGGGGGCTGCTGGGAGCTCGGGGGCACTGTGATGGTGGGCTGCTCACCACCTTGGCTACACACCGCCTCCACAGACACAGGGACCGGAGTGGCCATGGACACGTGGATTTCAGGCTTTGGCTTGCCACTGTAGCATAAATAAAAGCAAAGCAAAGTGAACTGTATCTCAGTTGTGAACACCCAGCACAAAAAGAACGAGCCAAACTGGAGTCAGACTATTCGGTTTTTCCTGCACCCACCTGGCTCAGTAAAGTGTTTAACAACAGGAGAAGGCTTAATCTCAGTTATATTTCCTCCTCCTCCTCTCCCTTTCTAATCCTTTGTATTGATTACAGATACTACTTTTTTCCATTCACCGTGACAAACAAATCTCATGACTAATTCGAGGTAACTTCAAAATATGAACAAAAAAGTTTTACAATGCAGCCAAGAGGAACTTTTACCCAAAACTGTACTGGCCCCATCCTCTGCAGGAGCTCCTACTGAGGCTTACAGTTACAAAACAACAAATTGTAAAGCCACTGAACTCAAGTGAAGCAGGGCAGAAGTTGCATTTACCTTTCCTCAGCATTAATTTTCAAGTACTATAGAAAAAAGTTTTGAGGCCTATCTCCCATTACAATAGCAGAGGGTTTTTGTTTGTTTCTGTGAAAGCTCATCACCACAGCTTTTAAAGGTAATTTCCTCAGCTTTCACAAACAGCAGAACTTGTCAAGGCTGTTCGAGTTTGTCGAACAAATTCAAAATAGATTGTTTCCCAAAAGAAAGAAAAATGCTCCAATAGCCAAAGAACACAACTCAAGCAGATATAATGAAACTATTATGCTGCAGTTGGCTGCTTCCTAAAGTCTTACCCAGCAGGCCTTGGTGATCCAGACGTGCTTCGCATGGTGCTCTCCACACGTGTGCTGGCCACTTCAGGTGGCTGAGGGGGAATTAAGCTTTTCCGGACTGCCAGCCTGAAAGAGACAGACAGATCTAGCACTCCCACCTCCCTGGTGCAAAGACAAATACACCTGAGAGCAAAGAAATCATCTCTCTTACACAAACCAGGACAGGAGTTATGGCTGTAGCACTGCTCTCTGTCTTCAGTGTAACCAATTCGCTACACAAAAAGTCCCATTTTACTCAAATTAGGCATTTTATTTTCTTTTAAAATAAAAGATTAGTTGCTCTGGCCTAGTTTCACCCAATTTAGGGCTTCTCCAAGAAGGCCAGCTTTATTTTCATCCTGTTAGTGAGAACACTTTGCTGCAACTGCCAGGCTCCAGCAGTAGACAAAGGGGTCTGGCCATGCTGCTGCCCAGCACTCCTGCTTCAAGACTGAGCAAATCATCTGGAACTAAACAGTGCTCAGATGGGCATCTGCTCCCTTTAGCTGGACCCAACTGGCAGAGCCTGACTCCAGAACCTCAAGGTCTGAGCGTGGATATTAGGATGGTAAGGCTGATTAAGGTGTTTTAGAGACTATTTAGTCTCCTGTGGGACTGAAAGTCAAATTGTTGTCCAAAATAATCAACTTCTCAAATGGAAACAGTCTTTAGTGATCTACCTGACTGTAACTTCTCTTTCAGTTTTACAGCCTGCAGCTTCTCTGCCTTAAAAAAGGTTTCCACCCACATAAAAAAATGTGCAATTTTAATCTCACAGGACACATTAGTGCCAAACGTTTTCAGTTGCTAGCTGGGAGGAAATGCATTGTTAATTCTAAAGCTGTCTCTTGCCTCTTTATTAAGGCATTTAAAAATAGACAGGCAACATAAAATATTTTAAGAGTTTAAGTTACTCCCTCCCTTTTTCCTAATCAGATTTCACAGCAGGGTACTAATCCTATCCTTTCCACTCATCCACATATTCTTCCAAGAAAAGCACTGAAGAAAAAGCACCCAATTCTAATTTTAGTAGACTATGAACTCTTTCTTATCATACTAAGCAAGAAAGCCTCAAATCCACTTTCCATCAAAAGGTCACTTTCAAGACCTAGGAGACAAACTGTCCTTCTTCTCATTTTATTACTGACACTACAGAAAACTATATCCTGCCCTGGGGGAGGAAAAGAACTGTTTCACTGATCAGCAGGTTACTTGCAACCATTGCTGACTGAATAATCTGCTAGAGTACTCCTTATCTCCACTGAAATGATTCCATTTGGCTGGGCTGGATTGCACAGAAGTGTCACCCATGTGTCACCTTCAGTTCTACTCACCCATCCGTAGCCGGTTTCTTGCGAAGGATGCTCGGGCGTGGGGAGGAGCCCTGGGCTGGAGCACTGGCACTGGCACTCTGGTTGTGGGTTTGCACAACTGTAGTTGCTGCAGAAGCAGTGTTGAATGTGTTGCTGATAGGATTGGCTACAATGGTGGCTCCATCTGCCAAGACTACTGCTGGGAAGGATGGACATGGACACAGCAGAGACGAAAACAGACAGAGAGTGGAAAGCAGCAGTTATTTGACTGAATGTGATGACAAAGCAGGTGTCTGCAGAGCATAGCTGTCCATTCTCTGAGTCCCTCAGTCTCTACCTGCAGTGTTTTCAGACTCCTTTGTAAGCAGTACCTTTGTCACGAGCAATCTGACCGCTAAACCTTCCGCAGGGAAGACAGAAACTACTTCCTGCCTAACAACCGCTTCCAGGGAAATAATCTTTTCCAGAAGACAAGGAAAAGGCAGAAATCACTAGGGAGATTACCAACACAATTGGGTCAGCAAAGCAACACTTCTGGTAGAGCCCATGTGGCAGCACATGCCAGTTGTATGTAAGTGACATCAGCTGTGTTTGCATTCTGACCTTCTTGCCAGAGCCTGTTTGGCCAACTGAGGGATGCAGAGCATCTGGACAGCCAGGAAGTCACTGTGCAGTGCTTGCCAGCTATGCAACAGCATATTCTCTTGGATGCCATATCCCCTTCCTCCAGTAAGTTCTTGGGGCTTCATCAGACTAATCACTTACAATGTAAGATGGTTTCTGTCACAGCTCAAGATCAGGTTACCAACAGCAGAAGGCCCCTGGCTGTATTCTAACTGCTGTATTCTAATTGCTCCTGTGCATCTCCTGGGATGCACAGCTGGAGAACATCCCTCACTTCTAAGTTACTTTTCCTACAAGGCCTTACTGAAGGCATTTGTTTGAGCTCAGGCACTACCAGTCTTTTCCACTGAAGTAACCCATCCAAGGTTACCCCACACACTCCACTTAGCACACTTTAAAAATAAATCAGTTCAGAAACAGGCAACAGGTATTTGCTGGGAGAGTACATGCATGGATGTATTCAGTGTCCACCTCTGGACCACAGAGACTGTAACAACATAATCAGAGCCAAATGTGCAGGAGAGCAGCTCAGCTGCTGTGTCTCGCTCTGCAGTGAGGACTGGGCTGGTTGCTCTTACCTGAGGTCTTGGTGTCGCCCGGTGGCTGCTGGGCACCGATGGGTGCTGGCTGCAGCCCCTGCGCGCCCATGGGGGCAGCAGGGTGCAGCCCTTGGGTCCCGATGGGCGCAGGCTGGATGCCCTGGGCACTGATGGGGGCAGGCTGGATGCCCTGGGCACTGATGGGGGCAGGCTGGATGCCCTGGATGTGCCGGGCGTGCGATGCATCGACTGTCATCAGCTGCATGGGGTTCAGGTGCACAGTGGAGGCCACTCCGACACCGGTCTGAGCTGTGATGGCCGAGTTGGGTGCCTGGGCTGAAACTGGGAGCAGCACAGACACCTCAGCAGCAGGTCACCTCAGCTTCCCCTACCACCTCTTGCTCAAATACTAACTTTTCAAAGACTTTTTTTTTTGCTTTGAAAAATTAATTTCCCAGTCTGCTTGTTGCGGTAGTAAATATGAGAGTAGAGAAGATTGTCTGCCAGAGGAATTAAACATTACTGTTGATTCTAATTCAATTTTTATTTCTAATTGCAGCAAGAGACAAAAGAGCAGTTTAACTCTGCTTTTATGTAGACTCAAATTACAGTCTCAGAATGCTGTGCTCTATTTTTGCTCACTATTTTATTTTACAGTGCTTGAAAGTACCAACACTTGGCACTTTTTCCTGCTTAAAAAATAGATTAAAAGTAATGAGAAACCTAAGTAATTTCTTGTGCTCTGAAGTTGACTCAACTCTGAAGTTGAACACAACCTTATCTGGCCTCAGAACAGGGCTCACAGTAGTAGGCTGGATCCCACAGCTCAAATGAACACAATTATCTTTTAGTGGCAGAACAATGTTCCCAACAATACACCTTCTCTAAGTAGCTCAATAATTTAAATAGCTCACAGCTCTAAATTCACAGCTCTAAACAACTGATTCCATCTTTTCAGATCCACTATACAGTGCATTACAATTCTCCCATGCAGCACTTAACTAATACTGTTGGACCACTTGCAGACCCTGGATCTCCAGATTTCCAGGCTCTGCAGAGCTGCACCAGGATTTCTGCAGCCACGCACAGAATGCAAGTGTGAACTTGCCAACAATGGCCTTGCTTGCTAACAATGCAGAACAAGCTAGTTTTATAATTGTCACAGGATTTCCATCAAGTTCTTGTGCTGACAAGGCACTCTAAAAACTGAAACTAGGTCCCTGAAAATGGCTCTGTATAAAGTGTGGCACATTTATTCTCTTAGTCAAAACGCTGTTGATGCAAAACTTTCTATCCAACAAAATCCTTTTAGGATACTAAGTAAAACACAACCAGCATTTGGAAAACCAAAGCCAACATTCTTCCTCCAAAATTCTGCATTAACTGTCCTTATCTCAGTGATATTTTAACAAGTCTCCTCTGAAATCCTCTGTATCCACCTAGCGAATGCTCTGCTTTGAGCTGCCACCACCACCTGCCACAATTAATACCTTCCATGGATTCTTCAAGTCAATTTAACAAGTAAAATGTCTCTGTCAATAAACTCCTGATGAAGAACATACATCTGCATTTATAAAAATGACCATTAGCCTACCACTACTCCAGTATGCCTCCAGAACTGGAACCCTTGACTGTGTGCAATTACGTTCTGTCAGGGAAGGTTTAGATTGGATATTAGGAAAAAATTCTTCACAGAAAGGGTTGTTAAGCCCTGGCACAGGCTGCTTAGGGAAATGGAGCCCCCATCCCTAGTCAGTATTTAAAAATGTGTGGATGTGTCATCTTGGGAAAATGGTTTAGTTGTGGCTTTAGGAGTGCTGGATTAATGATGATATTAAAGGTCTTTGTCAACCTAAAGAACCCTATGATTCTATACTTTCCCATTCAACAACATTCTTTGCCACCTCCCAGTCCTTCTAAATTTCCTCTGTGCTGCTCACAGGTATCATGCTGCCAGCAGACACAGATATGCCATGAAAATCCACATTGTGCATGTTCTTGTAGTCTGGATAGTGGAAATTATCACATTATAGAGAACAGGCCTATACAACCCAGTAAGGTAAAAATGTTCCAAATTTTGTCACAGAATGACATAAGTTTGGGTTGTGCATCATTTTTTTGACTGCAAATTACTCTGACTGTTCAAACACATTAATTGCTCCATTTTTCTAAAGAGAACACTAATGCAAGTGTGCAATGCAAATCAGTTCTTCCCTTTTTGGTTCAGGTTTCTCTCTCAAACTGTACATTCACGTGAAAAGATATTAAAAGAGCTTATCAGAACACCAGGGAATGAAGATGCACCAAAGAGTTGGCTTGGTTTGGAGGAAGATTGATTTGTAGACTCAAAACTTTTACTTATCAACACACAGCCCCTGGGATATCAAATATGACACTCATGAAAAAACTGTTATTAGCTGGATTTAGTAGGTTCTGAAGTAGTTCAGAATCCCTTGTCCAAGAGTTTTCCCCTCTGTCAACAAATCATCAGAGACTTTTAATTGTCAGAGTCAAGTGCAAATTCTTTTAGTTCCTTGCATCACTAAAGCACACCCAAAAGCTGCAAGCTCCACAAAGCACCCGAGGCTGCTGGCCCCGAGCTGGGCTTACCTGGGTACTGGCGGATGGTGGACACGGAGCTGGTGATGGGGGTGTAGGTGTGGGCAGTCAGAGGGTAGGCAGAGGGGGGGTAGGTAGGTAAGAAATACTGGAACTGGACAGGCACCGACTGCCTGTAGACATCAAAGAGAGCAAGTGTTACACACACGAGTTCAACAGGCAACCTTCAACCCCTGCCCTTTAGCACTCCCTGTGCTTTCCAATCTCATCTGTCCTAAGCCACCAATGACCTCAACTATCACAATTATTCAAAACTACAAATCCCATCCCCCTCCCTGAGTTTTTTACGACGTTATTTCCACCACAGCAGAACGCAGAAAACCAGCAGGGCACTCAGACCCTACTCACACACACTCTCATTGGTAGAGCTGTTAGTTCTGCCTACCTGTTGTCATTTCTGGTTTCCATGGCTACTGGGTTTGGAGATGCCCGGTGGCTGGACAGAGGTATGAGGTTACTCCTCTCTGCTGTGTAATCAGACTGGATCCGGGGAGAAGTGTGTGTGATTTGCTGGGGAACCACTTTAGCTGCATAAAGACAAACAAGTCATCAATTGACAGTCAAAGGAAAGGCTAGTAAACACTGCAAAGCCAAGATTAATAACCTTGTCAAATAAAACAACCAACACTACTCCCTTCCCTCCCACCACAACAACACTACTCCTTCCCAACACAACACTACTCCCTTCCCTCCCACCACAAAAAAAAAAACCAACCCACCCCATCCACAAATTATTTCCTATCCACAACAGGCCAAAAGAAAAAGGAGAACAAAGCATTTCTAATCAATTTATATCAGAATGGATGGATAATCTAAATACATATATAAATTATACTTGCTAACAAAGTCACTTCAGTGCTCAGATTAAGTTAGTTTTTTTTTAGGATCAGCCCAAACCATTCTGATGTCAAGAACAATTTAGCTGAGTTTTGAAAGCAGAGATCAAGGGAAATGAGACCAAGGCAGACAAGTGTCTGTGGACAGAGGCCACGAAAAGGAAGAAAACACCTAAAAGAGCTTTACAAGAAACACTGATGTATGAGATACAATTTCACTCCTCGGAAATTCATGGTTGGAGAAGAGATTACAACATTTCAAAATAACAAGGAGGTCAGCAGGAAAACAGATGAATAAAAGGAAACGTATGCAGCTCTGTAGGAAACATCTCAGCCACGTTTCACATCCAGGCAAATAAAATTCCCACCTTTAGGCCTCTGGGTTTTACATTCAAGTGAACACACCAATCAAATCCAGCTAGGCTACACCTAACATCTCAAGAAGCACATGAAGTAATTTACAAAATCAACTATGAAAGCCATAGTCTATCACCAAGCAGTTGAAACTTTTAGAGTATCCAATGCAGGTTTTGAAATGCCAAAAGGCCCAAGTCTGTCTGAAAATTCAACAAAGTAAATGAGCCGTTTTATTACCTCCTCCTCCTAGAACATCTATTCCTTCCTGACATAAAAAAAAATTAGAATATCAGGCCTGTTAATTGGTTTCTCCCAGCTTGAACTGATTTTCTTTCCCTCCTTAATTTGCTAACATGCACAAACACTTCCAGCATACAGAGAAAAACTGAAGCGTCAGTCACACACTTTTCTGAGAACTGAAATCACTCACCAACTGGGATGTTTGAGGTTGTGACAGCTGTAGCATGGGAAGAATGTGAGGGCATTGTCATGGTAACAATGGTGCTTGTAGGCGCTTGGGTGTGAGATACAGAACCTGAAGGAAAAAAACCAAACTTAATAAGAGATCTTTCTTTGGAGCCCTACCAAGCCAGTGTATCCATATCCTAAAGAGGGCAAAACCCCCAAACCAGACAACCTCCCTGAAGAGCTCAGAAATTTCTCTCCTGAACCCTGCTCGTGCACCTCCAAATGCAGTCTTTACCATGCAAAAGGATTTGCTCAGAAATGATTGGGTTCTAAACTCAAAGAAGAAAGCCAACAAAAAGCAACAAACCCCACCCCTCATGATGCTCCCACAACAGCACTATGAATACTCACCTGCTGTGGTTGCTGAAGCAATGGTATTTGTTGCCAAAATAGGTGCCACAGTTGCTGCTGCCACTGGAGTACCAGTACTGAAAATGGTTTTCTATGAAAAGAAATTCTTAAAGTTAGAAGACTACTACATCTAAAATCTATAGTTAGTACGGAATCATCTCGCACTGACCGTACACAACATTAATTTCTAACTTGTACTAACTCTTCTCCAAAATTTAATCTTAGCCTGCAAGCTATAAACAGAAGAGATCTCAAGAAGCAGCAAGAAGGTTTTTTGCAGCTTGCAGTTTACCTGAGCCATGGTGTGGAGCTGTGGTTTCTGTGTGCCTATGGCTGGGTGTGAGGGCAGCGTGATGCGCGTGGCCGTGTCCCGCGGCTGCGCCGGCCGCTGGATGCTGATGGCTGCAGAAGGGGGGTGCTGCTGGATGGACAGCGTGGGGCGGCTGCAGGGGAACAAAAGTCATCATCAAGATAACCTTCTGGATACTGAACATGAAAGATACAACACAGGGACACACATCAAGCTTCAGTCTCCTCCCCAGTGACAGCAGTGCTGCTGTCAGTCGCGTGGCAAAGCAGCAGAAGGAATTTGAGCTACACGGTTCTGTCCTCATCTGCCCTATGTACCCAGCCAGGAGGGCAGTCTTATCTTAACTCTTATCAGTTGAACTTCATTTCAGCATTCATGTATCACTTTTCACTGTGTCTTCATAAAAAATATAGGCCAAATATCCACAAGTTCCTGCAACACAAACTCTGCTGTCCAGGGAGCAGGACTTTGAAAGTGATTCATTAAGGTCTTTCCTTCTCATAACACAGAGCAGCAGTTCATGCTTATACCCATTTTTATTCATAGAACTGCAAGGATTTGCAGTGTGCGAGCATTACTATTTTGGTTTTATATCATCCCACAAGTAGAGGATTATCAGCTCTGGCTGATTAACATTTCCCCTTGCTGCAATTTCTGTCAAATGCAGAGTTTCTGTAGGTTTTACCTGAGGGTTGACTCTGTGGCATGTGCTGCTGTTGTGGTTATAACAGGGGACTGAGCTCTCGTGGCTGAGACAGTTGCCACCACTGCAGGAGGAATAGTGCTCGAAGTTGTCACAGGAGGACGAGACTATTAAAAAAAAAAGCATCAAAGAGAGAACATCAGAAAAAAAAATCTGCTGTTTAGAGAACAACTACTTGACTAAAACTGGCTTCCCTATACCTTGTCACTAAGTTTTGGCATTCTGAGACATTTCCAGTCTTCTGAACTGATCTGTAATCTCCTAAGCAGAACTGTCCTGGTTTTCAACACACATACAGCACAGGAACCAGTAAGCAACAAAGTTAACAAGACTGGATCCCTTGAAGGTCTTTAGGAAAAAACCTCAAAGGTCAGTTCCCTTCAGAATGAAAAGAAATTCCAGTACACCTGAATTAGAGGTGATTTGGATCCTAACTGAAAGCACAGTGGGAAGATGTTTAACTCTCTGTCCTAGGGCTAAACACTAGCACTGCGGTAGGGAGACAAAATCTACAATCTTCTCCTTATACACGTACAAAAGCCAAGATACACAGAAGCATATTATAGTGAGATTTCAAAAATTCTACATCAATTCATATATTGAACAATAAACCAACACCAGCACTTTGTACCAGACTTTTCAGACTCTAAAACTTGAGCGTGTCTGAATGAAATTGTCTTCCCAGTTTCTAAGCACTTTGGAGGCAGATTAAAACCCACCAAGTCTATGAAGGAAACATATAAAATAGACCTGGAAAAGAGCTGACAGCAGCCCAGTGAACAGGCAATGAGAGGTTATACATTACAGAGGAGTGCCAGGAGCTGGTGGTCAGTGATGTGCCTGGCTGCTACCTGCCTGGATTGGCTGGTGGATGATGTGCTGAACTGCTGGCTGGGCTGCAGCTGCATTTGGCAACTGGGAGGCTGGTCTCAGGACTGTGGTTACTTTAGAGCTGGACATCACTGCAGCAGCTGCTGCACCTGGAGAAGAAACCAAGAGCTGTTAAAATTCTGTGCAGGCAACAGCTTCATCACAACCACAGACAGACCCTGACATCAGCTGGCATTTCAGTTTTAATGCATTTCATATTCAGGTCAGTTCATGTGATGTGGGTGTAAAAATAAGGCTTTCAACAAGTATAAATAAGGTTTACAAAAGCATGTGTGGAGGGGTAGGTATTATTTTAAATTAATTTACTTTAGAGGTATTTCTTATTCCCCTACAATAGGCTTCTACTGCAAATCACATGTTTTCTTATTCCAAGCTATGGAAGTCAGTAGAAATAATTCAGTTTGATTACTGGGCCAATGTGTAAATAAGTCACCTGATACCAGCAATGATCTCACTGCAGCTGATGAAGTTCAGAAGAAAAATACACTTGCAAAAGAAGGAAACCAAAAGAACACAGAAACACCACACAAAACAGCTACACCTCCTCCCAAAAACACAAGACCAAAACTCCACACCATTTAAACCTGCAATTGATTAATCTGTCTCCTGTCTGATGACTCATCATGATCATAATAAATCACTGTAGCAGGCAAATAGCCTTGCAATCAGTTGAGGGACTGGATTGCATACCTTCTGTACATGTCCTCAAAAGTTTATATTCAAACCCAAAGAAAAAGAGCAGGGAAAAAAGGAAAATGTGTACTGAGAGTCCAAGTCTGTGGCAGCTGTCCCCTCAGAATCAGGTGAACAACACTACTGTAGCTACAGATAAACCTCCGCAATCCTTGCACCTGCTCTAAAGAAGATCATGTTTTTGCTCACATCAATTTATTTTTCTTGAGTGAGCAAATAACATTGAGCATAAAAGGAAATAAAACTGACAAATGGTACTTGGAATTCAGATCAATTTAAAGCTGAACTGCAAACCTAACCCATTAGACTTTGAAAGCAGAGCTGCAGTCAGAAATCTGACAGGCTGTACTGACCACAGGGCTGCATTAAGGGGCTGATCTCCTGTTTTACAAGCTGTAGCACCCAAAATCCTGGGAAACAAGAGCCTGTAGCTATCACCAGCATTTAACTCAGGGGTAAATGCAAATGCATGCAATATGATGTGTTGGCATGCACAACAATGCACGAGTGGTCCTGTGACAGGGGGATACAAGAATGTGGCTCACAACTGCCCACGTGCCCCTGCCACAGGTGAGCAATACTTGCTACCCAGAATGTATATGACATTTTGCAGGGCAGGTGAGACTCTACCAGCTGATATCTTTTTCTTGAAAGTGTTGACTGTTTTAACAGCAAAGAATTACAATAACAGATGTGCTGGCATCTGCCAGCATTTTAAACACTGTCACATGGTCCTGCCCTAAGTGGCTGAAGGCAACATCATTCTTAAAAGGCCAGCAGTGACTCACTCATGCCAGCAGTTTTAACATCTGAAGAAATAGCTGCATTAGCAGTGAGGAGAGTTTCAGAGGTGTGGGCTAAATGCAGCAGCTGAGAGACTGTGAACAGAAGGCAGGGATAGCACAGCTGGATCTTTACCTCGGGGCAGATGAGAAGCTCCAATGTGCAGTGGAGGCCCAGGAGCACTGCTCCTGATGATGGACATCTGCACGTTGGTGGCCATGATATGATGTAAGTTACTGGGATGTCCCTGCAGAGTTCAAGAACAAAACAAGTCAGCTGTGTTAAGAAAAATTAGTGGCCACAGAATTACCTCAGCCTCAGAGACAGAAATTACCATATCTCAGCCTCAGAGACAGAAAAGAGCTCTTGGAGAAATACTTGGTGTACCAAGGCTGCATGCATTAAAAGCTGAGTGGAGAAAGAGGCAGGTGTTTGTACAGGATAAAGTTACAGAGCCTGCTGAGACTGGAAGAGGCAAACACTTCTCTGTTTCACTGGTCTGTTTTGATGGTTGGTACTTGGGTGACAGCTGCCCAGCAGCCACCCACAAACAACCACCGACGTGGCCCTTCTAGCATTGGTGACATTAAGGCATAGTTTCATACCACCTCTCCAATAAAGTTGAGAGAATGGTGGAAACCTGGCAAATGCTGGAACAAATTCTATTTTTTTATCATTCTAGACTTCCCGGGCATACTAATATAAGATATTTCCACTGAAATTGCTGGACATCCTTAGCCAGACTAACTCAAGTCCACCTAAAGGCACTTTACATCAAAACCCTGAGAGATTTAGTAATGAGTGTTCTGACAAACTATTTTCAAACCACCAGGACTGGCTCTGCGGTCAAGTTAGAGGAGAAAAAAAATTTCAAAAGTGTTATCTACACAGGCTCCCTCAAATTTCGTCACTCCTAGTTCAATAAGGACACAGTGCAAACCCATGAAGTGCTCACTAGTCTCTTCTGATCTCCTCCCAGGGAAGCTGAAGAAGACTGCAATAATGAATCCCAGCAGTTTCTCTACAGGAGAAATTCTCCAAGTGACACTGACACAGCAGGAGCTTTCAAGGCAAGCCCCAGCTTTTGGGTATGGCTCTGCCATCACAGCCTGGCTGTGCTATCTCAGTTGGATGATTCCAACAGATCAGCAGCTTTGTAAAGAGGTAATGATAACCAAGCCTGAAGTTGAATGGTCCAAGCAGAACTGATCCAACAACCAGTAGCACTGCTCTCTTTACATTCCCTCCTGCTGCAAAACCCCACGTCAGCTGTACTTGTATTGATCTGGCCATGCAGTGAGATGGAACAGAAAAGCCACCAAAAAACCAGACCTGTTGCCCACTGATGGTTGCCACAGGAATTGTTGGAGCCTGTGGTATGTTGCTTTCCATGGTGACAGTCACTTGCCCAGGGACCTTTGTGGGAGCTGAGAGAGTGGAGGGTGGAGCAGGAGCAATGGGCCGGCTGGGCATGGTGGGCTTCAAGGGAGGCTACAAGAAATGGAAAACCAGAAAGTGGTTTTTGGCAACTTCAAATGAGAGCTCAGTGTTGAAACAGCAATCATTCTGTGGGGTCAAAGCCTGAGGAGAAAGTTTATGCAAGTATGGCTAAATATTTGCAGAGGAAAGACACCAAACATTTGGTCATTCCAAATAAAGAAAGGGCATATTTTGTCCTGGAAATATGTAGGTTCTAGCATGAGTCATCATAGGGCTATGGTATTGCCCTACAGACACTGGATATTAACAGTTAACTTTATATCCTGCAGAGAAAATGGAAGACTTCAGAAACTGATTGAAATCACTGTTTTCCTCAAAGATAAACAAAATACACCCCCCTCAAAAATAATGCTGAAATACTAGCAAGTTCTCAGTGTATCATCTGTAACAGCCAAACCCACAAGGCACTGCACAGTTAGCAGAAGCAGGCCAGGAAAAGTTTAGAAACAAAAGCAGGGAAAGTTTTCATGTAATTTACTTTTTCTCAACACTGACTCATACAGATTGCATTTTTTTCCCAATGAATCCTCTCATTACCTTCATAAGTCCATCTGAAAAAGAAAGTGGCACAGCTGGAGTCAAATGTGCTGGTGGTGCTGTCACTGTCACTGGGGCACCAGACTGGACAGGGTGGTGCTGTGTCAGCATCTGGACCTGTGGGTATGGCCGAACCACCACGGGCTCCTGCTTCTCCTCCCGAGGCTGGATGGAGCCACTGGGACCCATGTGCTCTCTGGGAGCAACCTCTGACTCACGACTGGATTCGTCACTCACTGGGGAAAAACACAGAAAAAGGTAAGAATGGTTTAAAAGTTCGCTTTGGTCACTCACTAGGTCGGAGATGAGAGATCAGAAGTATCTAAATTAAAGAAGTTCGCTCTTACAATTAAACATATTCCAGTGATCGAAAAACTGGGAACTCTGGCACTGCTTTTTTCTGTTTCCCTCAGAACTGATGGACGTGGGCAATGTTAGGTAACCTGGGGTCAACTCTGAGGAGTCCATCCAAACACCTTCTTTAAACACAGATTGACTAACATTTCTTTTAGGTGAAAAATATTTAATTATCTAAGTAACTGCCATTAAGTCTCAGATCAAACAGCGTGAAAAACTCTGCATTTAATGCGATATGTATCTCAATATCAAGCTGAAAAACAACTATAAACCCTCTTGAAAATGAAGCTACTCCCGCAGTCACTTCTGAAAACCTGTCACCGTGGCAGGGACAGCAGGAGCTGGAATCACAGCCCCCACCCCGCTTCCAGCTCCATGAGATGCTCCCATGTCCACTCGACACTGTGCTAAGAACACAGAGCCACCGAGCCGAGCGGGACAGGCACCTGCGCACACGCTCGGCAGCGCATCCCCGCTGTGCCGGCGCTGTCCGGGGCCGGCAGCCGCGCTGCCTCTCCCGGTGCTGTCCCCACGCGGACCGGCGGCAGCTCCCGCCCGGCTGCCACGGCCCGCGGGGCCGCCTCGCTCCTCCCACCCGAGGCGGCAGAGAGCGATGGACGGGGCGGGGCCACCGGCACGGCCGGGATCGCTCCCCGCCCGCGGAGCCGACAGACGCGGGGCCGGGATCGCGCTTACCTGTGGCGGCGGGGGCGATAATCCCGGCGGAGCCGCTGGTGGGGATGGGCGGCGGCGCTGGTCCCAGGGGGGCGGGAGGCGCGCCCGAACGGGGGAACTGCTGCGAGCTCATGTCACCTGCGGGTCGGCAGCGCGGCCGTTATGTCGCGACACGCTGGGCCCGGCGCCGCCGTCCCTGACCTCCCCCCGTCCGTCCGTCCGTCNTCCCTGAGCCCGGTCGCCCCGCGTCGCCGCCGCTGCAGAGCGCCGCTTCCGCCGCTGCAGCTGCCCGCACCCGATTGGCCCCAACCGGCCCCGCCCACCCTGGGCTGCCGCGTCTCACTGGCTGCCGAGCCCAACCATCGGGGCCGCCGGGAAACGTAGTCCGCGCCGGGGTTGTGGCGGGGGCAGGACTCGCGAGGCNTTCTTCCACTACACACTTGTACAAACCACCCGCCAAGACCCTAACACCCATGCTCTACGAAAGGAGACCAAGTTGTGGGTGGTGGCAGCTTGAGCCTCGGAGGCATCCTCAGAACCGTGGAAATGTAGGACGTGCCAGCTCTTTCAGGGCCACTTTAAACTGGATCCGAACATCGACNACACCGACCCGCTCCGGCCCGCTCCGGCCGCCACGCCCAGCTCCGCACCCCGTTCTTCCACTACACACTTGTACAAACCACCCGCCAAGACCCTAACACCCATGCTCTACGAAAGGAGACCAAGTTGTGGGTGGTGGCAGCTTGAGCCTCGGAGGCATCCTCAGAACCGTGGAAATGTAGGACGTGCCAGCTCTTTCAGGGCCACTTTAAACTGGATCCGAACATCGACCTGTTTCCCTGTGAAACAAAATTCACCACCCCAAGTTCCTAGTATCAATGCGCAGGAGACAATTACCTCTACGAAAGGAGACCAAGTTGTGGGTGGTG